>CANYBF012033484.1:0-10318 GCA_948192965.1 Dalechampia spathulata
CAAAATACCATCACAAGTACAAGCATACACACATACATACACGTATACACATCATAAATGCATAACAAACTCATACGCATACATACCTCTACCCGTATCCTAGCGTACAAACTACTAGGGTCAAAACTACGGGTGTAACAATATATATCTTGTATTTTTTAAAAAAATTATAAATCATATTTTTTATTTATATAATTTTATTACAAAAATTAGTTATTATAAATTAAAATCATTACTATTAGATAATTAAAATAAAATAAAATTAATTTTTATAAATTATTGATCACAAATTTAATATAATTAGTATTTTTTAAAACTTTAATAATTTAGATAATCAAATTATATAAATTCTAAACAATTATAAAATTTTGATTAAAAATTTAAATTATTTGTTAATAATGTGTAATATTTTATAATTTTAATAAATACCTCATATTTTTAAAATTAATAACAAGTATTATTTTTTTCATATAATATTATTATAGAATTCAGTTATTATAAATTAAAATAATTATTATTGAATTATTAAAATAAAATAAAATAAATATTAATAAATTAAAATTATTTACTTGAAATTAATTATTTACTTGAAATTTATATAAATGATATAACCATTATTTCAGTTGTTCATATTATTTCTTATAATATTAATTACAAATTCGAGAGAGGTGTGCTCAATCAAGCTACTACCCTTAACTTTTATAATATGAATTTGAAAATGTTAACTTATATTTTAACAATATAAGATATTTTGTAACTTTAATAAATATTTCATAAAATATAAAATAATTAGTAATTAAGAAAAATAAATCAAATTAATAGTACTTATCTTTAAATTAAATTTATCTAGATAAAAAATTAGATAATATAATATAAATTATAAAATAATAAATAATAAATAAATATAAACAAAATTTGTTTAGATAAATATTAAGTAATATAATATATAATATAAAATATAAAATATAAAATAATTAGTGATTAATAAATATAAATAAAATTAAAAGTATATATTTTTGAATAAAATTGAAAGGAAGGGGAAGAATAGATTTGTATTTTTATATTTTTGATATATTTTAATATAAGATAAATAGAATAAATGGAGTATGTGAACGCGGACAAGTCAAATGTTGGAAGTACGCCAGCCAGTGTGAAACATTGAAGATAACTTCTGGAAGAAAAGAATTACAACGCAAATCAACATGATTAAGGAACCTATCTACCTATTATTAATATTTTATAATTAATTAAAATCGATTTTAATTTTAGTTTTTTTTTATGTTACTAACATATAATCCTTTGGTGAATTACTAATTTGATGCTATTAACATCTAATAAAGAAAAAAAGAGCCTCAAAATAATTTATATACATATTTGGTGTATTAATGATTTACACGTTGAATCTTTGATGCATTTATTGCTAGATAATAAACGTGTCAATGCTTCAACCAAGCAAACTATTTGATGGGTTTAAAATTCTATATTATAAAATTATAAACGTAGAAATTGGGAAAGCATGATCATATACATTGATATTTAAATACAATTATAATATTAAATATGTAGAAACTTAGAAAATAAATTAATTGATGGTTGATGGTGAATTTTATTATATATTTGTTAGGAGTTGTTTTAAAAAAGAAGGTATATATGAAAAATGAAACCCAGAGAAACATTTCATGAAGTCAGCCTTCAACTCAAAGTCCCATCCCCCAAAAAGAGAAGGTAATAATCACGCGCATTTCGCTCGGCATTTCTACTTCCCCCACCGTGACAATTCAACTCAAATACTGCCACGTCATCATAATCCAACCATACATATCCTGACATGTCACCAACAATTTATGAAAATCCCCCATCTTAGAAATATTATTTATTCAATTTTATATAAAAATTATAGTTTGAAAATAATATAGACGATAATAACAAAATTAATTATTGAATTAGTATTAAAAAGGACAGAAACTACTACGTGGGCTAATACTTATTAAACGAATAACTTAATAATTGTTTTTTTTAGAAATAAATTGTAAAATTGTCTTGTTTTGAACACGAAATAAGAAGCCTGCATTGGTTCGAACTTCCTCAGTCGGTCCTCGTTGTTTTCCCCTATAAGACCAAGTCCTCCCCGTATAATATCGCTACCTACTTTTTCCTGTAAACTGCAGCCTCCCTAAGAAGTCGAAGAAACCATTTTTTCTTCGTTATCGACAATTAACAAGAAAGAGATATGAGCTACTATAATCAGAATCAGCCTCCTGTCGGTGTTCCTCCTCCTCAAGGTACACTCTTTCCCATAAAATAAGCTTTGATTTTTATCTACCGGCTTAGTAAGTTTTGGGAATTTCTCGTGTTATGGAGTGATTGCGGATTTTATGGGTTTTCTTTTGTTTTCTTAATTTTTATGGTTTCCATATGATATTCCTGTCCTTGACTTTGCAGGATTATGTGTTTTCTCTAGTTTTTGTGAAGTTCTGTTTCTTGGTTGTTCTTCAATTAATTGACTGATTAAAATGAGTTTTCGTTAAGTGATTGTAAATTTGGGGATTTTGGATGTCGTAGGTTTCATTTGGGTATTGGTTGCATTGCATTAATTGACGATAATCTATTACAAGATTTGATATCAACGGATGAGTTATTCATGTTTTTGTTAGATTCCCATTTAATTTTGATTCTGTGGAATAGGTTATCCACCGGAAGGATACCCAAAAGATCCCTATCCACCACAAGGATACCCACAGGGTTATCCTCCACAAGGATATCCTCCTCAAGGCGGTTATCCTCCTGCTTATGCCCCTCAGTATGCTCAGCCCCCTCCTAGACAAAGCAGCGGTAGTGCTGGTTGCTTGGAAGGATGGTATGTTTCTCTCTTAACATCTGATTTTTACATGAATTTTGCATAAGGTCAGTTTACCACGAGTTGACTCAGTTTATGATTCGGGTTGAATGATAAAATCTCGTTTTTTCCTGGTATGATGGCCAGATTTTCTTTTTCTTTTTTTTTTCCCGATTGTTGTTTTTGGTGAAAGTTTCTGTATTGCCCTGGCCTCCTCTATCTTCATAGGAAAAT
Source organism: Dalechampia spathulata (assembly GCA_948192965.1). Lineage (NCBI taxonomy): Eukaryota > Viridiplantae > Streptophyta > Magnoliopsida > Malpighiales > Euphorbiaceae > Dalechampia > Dalechampia spathulata. The sequence goes on from CANYBF012033484.1 coordinate 3,071, forward strand.
GTGGAAGGATATTTTGGGAATTTACTTTGTTACTGAAATCTAGGTCAATGCCATGGAATACGCAGATGTTTTTCTTCAGGTTCCAAACATTGTATGCATTTAAATGGTCAGAAGTACGGTATCTTTGATTCCCCGTGACCCAACAAAATCTCATTGGCAAAATGAATTATCATGGATCTAAACGACATTAACACAATTATATTACTTAGTAACAATGATATCACAATCAATTGACTTGTAAATAATGTTATCTCAAGGATTCAAGATTTTATAATCAAGGGGAAGTCATTAATAGTTTACTTTTGTAAAAGAGGTAGTTATCTTAGTTTAAGCATTACCTGCATGTTTTTTTCTGTCAAAGTTTGCCAAGTGGAACAGAATTGGCAGTCTACTATTAGTGTTGATTTTATTGTATTAATCATAATATGCGCTATGATTGTATTGATTGAAGATGTTTTTGTATGACACCTGCAGTTTGGCTGCTTTGTGCTGTTGCTGCCTGTTAGACGCCTGCTTTTGATCTGAGATTTCTGTCTGGAAAGGGAATTAAGAGAGCTAAATCATGGATGATGGTTCTACCAAATGATCTTTGTTGTTATTAATTCTGATTCTCTCCTATTATCTGTCTTTGGATTAATTTAAATTTCACACACAGTTTGGAACTTGGCTTAAGTTGAAAAGAGTATTTCACAGTTGGTAGATTGCATGTTTGATCGGATTGAGTTTTGTTGTTTGTGGATCATGGAGTCTCCTGATTTTCACTTTAGCATGGAAATATCGACTATTACGAAGAGTCCATAAGAAAATTGACAAGTGGGCCATTTGAACATGAGAGCAGCGAGGGATAGAAAGGAGGGGGCAGGTGGGAGAGTAATGCCAATTTCTGATAACAAAAACAGGGGATGATTGGTGGTATGTCATTATCATATGAACGTTGCTTTGGGTAGTGGTGTGGTTATCAAACAAAAAGGAAGGATGCCTTGGAAGGAAGGTTAGAATATTCAAAGGCATACATCTTGGTATTTAAAGATTTTTACATTTTTGCATTCACATATGCGATCGGAATTATCAACAATACAAATTTTTAAAAGGGATACTTTCAAAAATTCTCTCTTCATCAACTTTTTTTAAGCCTATTTTCTTTGGAAAACTACTACCAACTTTAATCATTACAATCTTATTTTATAAATTATTTCAAATATACAATAATAATCATATTTCACCCTTTCATTTTTTATATTTAATCTATATTGTTAAATAATATTAATAAATACTGAAAATATAAAAATTAAGTTATTAAAAATTATATCGTGACTCTTTAAATTTTATCAAAAAATATATTACAAAGATATTTATATGCTCATGAAAAAAATTTAAGATTTTTACGATAATTCATTTTAATAAATAAATTTTTTGGGCCTATTATTTTCTGTTTTTTTGTAAAAATATTAGAATAAGAACTAGTAAAAATTTATGTTAAAAATTCACTAAAATATATAATATAAAAATAATTTATATATTTATTAAAAGAACCTTTTAACCCTAAATTCTATAAATTGATAATAATTTATTTCATTTTTCTTCGAATTTACCTTTCTCTTAGCATTCAATAACTAATTTTTAATTAAATTAATAATATAATATTTATATATCATCATTAAAAAATAACAAGAAAGAGAAATAAAAAGAACCTGGACAACAAAGAAAGGGAAAAAAAGAAGAGCTTATTTAAATTATAATATTTTTATTTACCTTAATACTTTTTCAAAAATTTTTATTAAATATTCTAAAATAAATTAATTCAAAAAAATGATAACGAATTGATATTTTATATCAAGTTAAAGAAGAATACTAATAAATTAGTGGAAGTCATTAATTGGAGTTATAACATCTATAATTCACTATAACGATAAATAAAATTCATTCAAGAACATATATAAATTATGAACAAAACTAATGATTATCCATCATTGAATAAAGGGTGACATTACTCTCATATTTTATAAGGAATAAAAAAGAAAAGAAAAAAATTATTATTCATTTTGTATCATTTTTATCATTATACATATATTTTTTAACCATAATCAGTAGTTTAAACATATAACTAGATAATACTTCTATTCATAATGAATTGTATTTCTGTTATATTTCTGTTATATTTTTGAATAAAAATAAAATTTTGATGATATAAATTTTAATAGAAATTTAAATATAGAGTTAATTAAAATTTTTGTTCACACTGAACTATATGCTTGTTGTATTTATGTTATATTTTATTGTATATTTCTTATATTCCTCAATAAAATTATATTTCTGATGATACAAGATTTTGACATCAATTTAAATATACAATTCGATGAAAATCTTATTTATAATGAATTATATATCTCTTGCATACATGTTATATATTTCTCATATTTTTAGATAAAATTATATTGTTGATGATATATGATTTTTATAACAACTTAAATATATAATTAGGTAAAAAAAATTTTCTCATCAAACTATATAGTTGTTATATGCCTATTGTATGTTTCTTATATTTTTAAATGAAAAAATATTTTTGATGGTAAAAGATTTTAACAATAATTTAAATATATAGTTAGATAAAATTTATGTTTGTGGTGAATTGTATACATATTATATGTCTCTTGTATACATGAGAAAAATTATATTTTTGATAATATAAAATTTTGACATATATATGATTTGAAATTGATAATATAGATGTTTAAATTAAAATTTATTTGAAGAATGCAGTAAATAAAAAAATAGTCAAGAATTCTTATAAAAATCAATAAATTTTCAATAAAAATTTTTAAAGTAATAAAATCTATGCAAAAATAGAATTACATTTTTTATAAAAATTTAATTAAATAAAAATTAAACGATGAAAAATTAAATTTTTTATTAATAAATTAGATGTTCAATGATTAAATATTTTGATAGACCATGTAAACATATTTTTTTATTTAATTTTTTAGTCTAATTAAAATTATTATTTCATAGATGTTTAAATTATATTAAATTATCAATTATTTATTTATTTTAAAATTTAAGTAGATATTAATAAGATGTATGTGATAAGTGCATTTACATGTAAATAATAATTATTAAAAAATAGATGACATAAAATAAAAATATATATGAAATAAATATACATAATATATAAATGATTATTATTAAAAAAGAAGAAATTACATGAAATAAAAATATATAATATAGCCCGATATTTCACGCTTACATATGACAACCAGCTCCTACTACTATTATTATTATTATTACAACTCACATGGGAGTATGAAATTTCCGCCTATCATCATCATTATTATTAAAGAAGATGTAACATAAATTTAAAAATCCATACCAAAATGTATTTTAAATAATAATAATAAATAAATAAATAAATTGAATTAAATATAAATCTATAATAAATTAAAAAATAAAAATATAGTACATGTATCTAAATTTAAATAATCTTAAAAACAGAAAAATTGCAATTTAAGGAAAAATGATAATAAAAATAAAGCAGAAATTGAAAACTTTTTAAAAAATACAAAAAATAAACTAATTGGGCGTTTGGTCTAGTGGTATGATTCTCGCTTTGGGTGCGAGAGGTCCCGAGTTCGATTTTTGGAACGCCCCTTTTACGCCAGGAGCTAATTTAGCTGAACTTTACTTATAGCAATTAGACTTTGGCCACGAACAGCACCAACTAAAGGGCATTTGGTCTAGTGGTATGATTCTCGCTTAGGGTGCGAGAGGTCCCGAGTTCAATTCTCGGAATGCCCCTTACAAAATTTTTTTTTGCCCCTTACAAATTTTTTTTTTGCGTTAAGCCTGATAATAAAATTGAGCATCCACAAATGAGCATTTAATAGCCTCTACTTTTTGTATGGTATTCAAACTAAATATGTCTTAGTTGATCAATTCAATAAATTTATAATTTATAATTTTTTATTTTAAACCTATGCTATCATAAGATTACAGATCGTGAGTAAAGATTAAAGGTATTATTTTCTAGGATCAATATGACTAAGTATTAGCTATTGATTTTCTTAATTATTTAGATAAATAACTAGATTAATAGTTCATTAACACCTAAACATAAAAGTAAACATACATGCAAATTCAACTAAGTCTAATCTAGTTAATTCTATACTACTAATACATTAGTATATATGGGCATAAGATTGAAATTATGTTTATGAAGAAGTAACTCAAGCCATTATTGATCATATTTAACATTCATCAAGGCAATATATTAGTGTAAAAATCATTTTTTCAAAAAATTGATTACTTACTAAAAATAAGCTGATATCTACTTTCGTGATTGCTACGTTACTAAGCACACTTTCTATACTCTAGCCTTCTATTAATCAACTCATATGTCTAGTATTTAGTCTAAAGGTGTTCTTATGTTTATTATATTCAATCAATTTTTCTTTCAAAGCAATTAACTAACTATTTGACATTCAAATAAATCTAAGGGTCCTTTTTAACAAGAATGAAACCATCATCAATAAAACCAATACAATAACATGAAGAATACGAAATTGATTAATAAAGAAGGAATTGTGTTCACAACATAAGTCTCAACCCTATGCTATTGAACACTAAAGCATAATAAAAAAGCAAAAGTTATTAAGTAAAAGAAAAATAAAAGAGAATTAAAACCATAAATTCGATTACACTAGTAAAATAAATAAAATCTTCTTGTCTTCTTAGTTGCTTTAATCACAACTTGCTACTTCTCTTCAATTCACTCTCTTCATAGCTTTCTATTTTCTCAAATCTTTCTAAAATTACTAAAGAAAATAGATTAATAAAAGATTAGCACGGAACAAGAACCCTAATAATATAATCCTCTATGTTTGTTAAAAGAAAACCTAAAAAACCTATGTAATAAGAGATGCCCCTAGAAAACCCTAAATTTCTACCTATATTCTCTTTAAAAATCGTTCCAAAGTTGGTTATTATGTATGAAGTATCATGACCCTTCAAAAATTAATCAAATAGTTAGAATTAGGGGTCAAAATACATGGAAAATTATGGCCAAAAGATCCAACACGAGTTGTGTTGAGTTCATGGGTAAAGATTGGAATAATTTAAGGCCAACACGAGTTGTTTCACTTAAAAATTCTAAAATACAAGCATGTTCGAAGTGAACAGGAAACGTGTTGCTTCCAACATGAGTTGTGTTAGCTATATTCTTCTTATCCTCCATCCCAATGAGATCAACTTGAGTCGTGTTATCTCCAACATGACTCGTGCCACCTAAAAACATAAAATCATGCATAATTCATCCTTTAAACCTATAAAACTAGAGCTAAAATGTCAAAATACAAGAATTACATTAAGGAGAAAGGTAATTACTAAGGGTTATATGCATAAAACTAATATCTATACTCTAAAATACAAAATCCTAGAACTAAATGCATGAAATTGTGTGCATAATACTATAAGATGGGTGCAAAGTGAGGAATATGGATAATGCATGACTTCTATATGAAAATGTCTATGTTTGAAAGTAAAAACATGAAAACTAGGCTTAAAAAAAGCAATACAGTAATGTGTATTTCATGTTTATTATTAACAAAAAACTAGAAATATTTTGCCCATATGATAAAACATAATAACATTATTGTTAGATTTCTTCTTAAGAACCAAAAAGTGTCAAATAGCTTATATTTTTAAAGATCATGAGGGCCTAGTTCTTCATCTATACACATCAGAAGTGAATTGCGGATCAGCTTTAATGGCAGTAGCGTTAGCTTTTAGGGAGGTAATTCATTTTATAGTTCAAAATAACATTCCAGGAGTGTTATTAGAAATAGACTCACCAATGGTTGCTTTTACTAGTATAAACCACATAAGTGATATTCTTTGAAAGATCACGTTAATTACTAAGAAAGTTACATTAGCTTTATCCACTTGTTTTAGTTGACCTGTTAGGTTTATAGGTAAGGAAGCCAATTTAGTGGCTAGTTGGCTCTCAAAGTGTAACTTCTAAATTATATATTGAACAAGAGGATAGGTTATGGTTATGCAACTAAGCTAACAAAACCAGCGGTTAGTGTCATTAATTAGAAGCTAAATGTCTGAACCCTAAACAAGACAATTGTTTCAATTCATCTTAAGAGAATATAAGTTGATCAACAAACGAAATGAAGACAACCAACAAACGAAATGAAGACAACCAACACAAGAAGTAGTCCATCAATGGAAATTAACTTACCGATGCAGCATTTAGATTTATATACATAAATAACAGAAAGGAGAAGCCAGCATACAGATATCCTAAAACCAGCGAGGAGCTAGTAAGCTTGGTGCACTATATTTAAAATAGGTTTAGTATCAGGCTCATGTGTAACACATATACCATCGAGTGGGCATTTGGTCTAGTGGTATGATTCTCGCTTTGGGTGCGAGAGGTCCCGAGTTCGATTCTCGGAATGCCCCTTGTACGTTGTTTTAATTTTCTTGTGGTTCTTTCCTTGTTTCTGATTTTACAAGTAAAATTTTTGAAGTCACTGTTAATATTAATATTAATGAGGTTCTTAACCAATTATATATAGACTAAAGACCGAAATAATGTGGTTTTAAGAAATAATTCTTAGAATAATGTGACCTTCAAAATATTTCTCAAAATAATATGATGATTTCGATATAAAAATAAATTATTTTTTTACAAGTGACTCGATCTACGAGCTGACAACCGATTTCAGTGGCTTGATCTATGAGCTGACAAACTGTCAATTGAATTGAAATCGGCAATACTGTTGTCAATTTCACTTGCAAATCTGCAGTTTCAATAATTACGAAATGATTGCATGTAAAAATAATTTATATTAATTATTAAAATGTAAAAAAAATTCATATTAATTATTAAAATGTAAAATTAGTAAATATAATTTATAATAATGATTAAAATATAAAAATTGATGAATATAAAAATATAAAAATTGATAATAATAAATTGAATTAGTAAATTTGATTATTATATTATATTTGATTATATATTATGAAACTTATTTCATTTTTAATTTTATTTATATTATTATTTTGATTTATATAAACAACAAAATTTATTTATTTTCTTCATTGTAAATATGTAATTTATAATTAAAATATTTTTCACAAAAATAATTTCATACATTTTTCTATTAATTAATCAAATAATAAATATATTTCTCGCAATTATTTTTTTATTTGAAAATTAACTTCCTCATTATTTACTTTACTATT
>CANYBF012033678.1:0-16960 GCA_948192965.1 Dalechampia spathulata
AAATTACACTCTTCTGCAGAAGGAGAATTCGGCCTTCACAAGAGTAATTGTGAGGAAGTCAAAAATTCCATAAGATTTTTCTTCTTTTTCTTTGCTAGTTCACAGAAAAGGAGATAGAAGCAATTGGTTGCTTGCTTGGACATCCTTGTTTCATGTGGATACTGTTGGAGGCTGCCTATCTTGGTGGTTTTTGGTTTGTTACAACCATAAACGCTTTAGAGATAAAGAACGATGGACATCTGCATTGAATGTAAGAGTTACTATCAAACTGTCACTTCTAATCTCTAAACTGGTTTCTCTGTGTATTGATGCAAAGATCTTCTTTTGGTTTGTTGTTTTAAAATGAAAATTTTAAATTTCTTCCGCTGCTTAATCACTAAACAAACCAACACCTACAACATGCATTTCCCCCTCTCCATAAGCACCCACTAACACCATATAATATTATTATATACAGTACATGAATACCCACTTCTAGAGAAATCATTTAATATTCCTCCACTTATCCTTCTTATATATATATATATAATAATAATAAGTAATTAATACATTAATAATAATTAAAATTATAATAGTAATAATAAAAATAATCAATACATTAATAATAATAATAATAATAGTAATAATACTACACATATATTTTAAACACATTTTTTTTCTTTAGCTTATATTTATAAACCAAAATATATACACACCACTCTTATTTCACAAAGAAATTATCAATTCACGTACACCTAAAAGTTGCTTACTACGCTAACACACATACGTGCATTAATTTATACTATCTCATACATAACATATCAAGTCACAATAATATATATTCTTAAGCATAATTTTATCATTCAAGCATAACAACTAAGGAGTTTATTTAGGTGTCGTGTACAGTTTTAATGTACGTATACCAAACTGTGATAGAATTTATGGTTGTGTTGCTTGGATGAAATGGAGATAGAAGTATTTTAGGCATATAATATGGAGTTCTTACAAAATAAGCATCAAAGAGGTAGGTTTACCTTGTTAGTATAAATAATAATTATCTAATTGCTTAAGCTATTATCAATTGTACAATCTCATACCTACACAATCTTGCAATCACTTGAGTTATTCTAAATTATATAGTCTCATACCTATATAATCTCAAAATTACTCAACTATGCATCCCCATCCTTACATATTCTCAAGATCCCTCTTCATCAGATGTGAGATTAGTTCATTAATGTGCCCCTCTACCTAGAAGCCTACCAGTAGCCACTCCTTGTCTATGCTCTCTCTAGCATCGGTATCCACTCCCCACCCTCGTTAGCCTCAGGTGTCACATACCTACCAACTTCCACTTGGTTCATCCTCCAACCATACTATACTATGAGAGGTCTCAACTTTGGTACTAAACTGTCACAGTCCGATTTGATGAGTGCCTCCACAATTCAACATGAGACCTTTTCAGCATGCTTTATCCTCATTTATATGCTTCTTGAGAAAACTTTCTAGTAAGTCACCCATGCTATAATTATTCCAAGCTAAGCATGCCTAAATATGGAGTTCTTACAGAATGAGCATTGAAAAAGTAAGTGCATCTTATTGGAATGCATAGTGCATATCTAATCACTTAAGCTATTCTCAATCATACAACCTTATACCTGTACAATCCTGAAATCACTCGAGCTATTTTGGATTATATAGTCCTATACCTACACAATCTTAAAATCACTCAACTATGCAATGTCATCCTTACTTAGTCTTAGGATCCCTCTTCTTTGAGTATGAAATCAATTCATTCATGTGCCCTTCACCTAGAAGCTTACTAAGAGCCACTCCTTGTCCATACTCTCTCTAGCACAGACGTCCACTCCCTACCCTCATCAGTCATGGGTATTATAAGGCATGTGATCATTAGCCATACAAATACAAATGGTTATAGTTGTAGTATATAATATGCAAATGTGATTTATGTCAGACATAAGGTACCTTGCAACTATAAGGCATGTTGAAGTTTATATGTTGTAAGCTGCTTATTCTGTCAAGATCAATTTTCACTTTCCAACCTCATAAGGCATGAGTGGAAATGACCATTACATGCTAGTAGGAGATATTTTTGAAGGAATGAAAAGGAGAGGAAAAAGGAAAGAGTACCTTTAAGCAAAGACTACCATAGTATAGTAGTTTATTTTGATATAGGTCCTACAAAAGTAAAAACAATGCAAGAAGTTAAATGGTAATAGTAATGGTTTAAGAGGGAAGAAATATTAGAATGGGCAATAATCACCTGATAGAAATTGGTGACAATTGTCATGCTCTAAATTATCCATGCATGAATTTATATGGAAAGGTAACAAACATGCAAAGAAAAGAAAGAGTTAAGTCAGTTGGTACTATCAGGTGGTCAAGAGAAAGTGATGCATTTACTTCTTAAGGATAGATATGAGCATGAGTAGCAATTATAGGCAGTAAAACGACAGCAAGATATTTATCAAAAGTTCTTATAAAATCACATATTCTGCAAAGTAGGTACCAACAACTTTGATGGTTTGAAATTAAGGGAGCCAGAAAAATAGAAATATGTGTTGCATGGCTAAGTAGTGAAAAAAAATTAATTAGTCAAGGCTTAGGAATGTAAAGGTAATATGGTGGTAAGTGAGATATGGGTATGTATACTAAAGTTGATTTGCTTTTTCAAGGAGTTATGGATGTCAAGTCCTTATACCCAAATTCAAGATTTAAAGGTCCTTCCCATATAGAGAGTTAGTTGTGATATTTATGTTTTTGTTGCTTTGTTCATGTCTTAATTATTTCCATGTTTAATTAAATGTTCATATTTTTGATATTTAAAATTTAAATTCTTAAATTTTTTTGATAAAATGTTAAGGTTTTAAAGTTTAAATGATTATGTTTTTTATATTTAAATTTTAATTTCTTAAATGTTTTGAAAAATATATAAGTTTTAAAGTTTAAATGTTTAAAGATAAACATTCAAAGTTTAAATGTTTGATTTTTAAAATTCAAATGTTTTAATTTTAAATTTTTGTGTTTTAATATTTAAATATTTTTATTATTGTTTATGTGTTAAAATGTTTTATTTTATTTTTTTGGATTTTAATATTTCAATATTATATTACACTTTTTAAGTCTTTTAATTTTATTAGGCTTTGAATATTAAGGTTTAAAGTGTATTATTTTCTTGTAATATTTTAATTTGTATGTCATTTTATTCAAACCCAATGTTTATAAAGTTATGGTTTATTGACATTATAATTACAAATCCACTTCTAAAATATTTTCTTAAACCCATGTGTGTAATACATAAAATGATTATTAGTTACTAAACATTTCAAAGCAAAATAGGGACATGACTCTTGGATTTTTTGTTACACACATATTCCATGACCTTTAGTATAAATTAGAGCAATATAGAAAAGTACCAATAATGTTTACCTTGAGATGGCCTATATCGGTAGTTGAAATCCTATGGTTGGCAAGAAGGAAAATTTAAGTACCTTACTATTCAATGATGATATTGGAAAATAGCTTTTTAATGCATGATTATTATTTTTATGGCCTAGAATACATGTAAAGATGGTACCTCAAGGTCTAATACTATTGATTAATAAGGATGATGAAGGTTTGATTGATTTGATGGTGGCCTAACGAAAAAGAAGGAAATGGATGAATAGGACCCCGATGATATTGAATCCTCATGGTTGGATGGAAAGGGTAATAGCATTAATCTCATGAAAGCTTGTAGTTCATCAATGAAGGTAAATGGAGTAATAATAGTAGGAACTTGGGCTTTGATATTGTTTAAGGATTCAATTATGGAAAGAGAAAGATGAAAATATGGGGACCCATGTTGCGATGAGTATGAATATGGAGGATTAATTTCTATAAATATTAAGGTTTTAATTGAGGATTTATTATAGATAATGAAGGAGAAGAGGCAAATATGGGCAACCTAAAGGTTTACAATTTGCCCTTGAGGTACTGGTGGTTAGGGCTTGAAATACTAGACCTTATGAAATTCCTTTATCATTTTCATACATGGGGATTCAACCTCCCAAAATCATTTATCATAAGCTAAAAATTGAACTTTATGCTTAAAATCTAAATAAGTCATATTTTGTGAATTGAATGAGGCTGGAGGTTAAATTTAAATATTGAAATAAAGTCCACACATAATGGCTTTTTTGGATCAAGTCATTCATATACAAGGAGCATTGTTTGGGCCTAAAGTTAATTAACAGAATCTTAAATTATAATTAGTTAATAATTATTTTTATTTAATTAATAATCATTTTTCATATATTTTCTTCTTCTTTAAGGTGTTGTTATTGTGTATATGTTGATTTTATTTATTTACTAGTATATATTAGTAAATAAAAATACATCATACAATATTTTATATAACAAAGACATATTGATATATAGTATAAACATACTTACTACTATATATCATGATACATATTAATAAATAACATATTTATATATATATATTTATCAATATATACAATATATGTTTATTTACCAATATATACATCACATACTAGTATGATATGGTATATATTTATTTCAAATATTTATCATGAAATAAAACCAAAAAAATATAACAAATCCAATAAAGACAAAAAGAAGAAAGAAATAGGAAAAACGAAGAAAATGAAAATGAAAACAAGAATAAAGAAGTTAGAAAAGTATAAGACATTAGAGATGAAGAAGAAAAAGCTAAAGGATGGAGAGAAAAGGAGAAAAAAGAAAAAATTACAAAATAAAAGAAAAACGATTTAGAGAATAAACATGAGGAAAAAAAGAACTAGAAATAATTAGGTTTAATTTTACTAATAAAGTATAAATTAAAAGGAAGGATATTTTAAGAATAATGAGATTTTTGTTGACCAAGATTGACATTTTTTAAAACTAAACTATAATATGATAAAAATTAATTTCACCCTAATTAATAGTGATTTCTCATTAATTGCTCCTAAATAAGATATATTTTGGGTTAAATTTATTTTTAAAAGAGAAGTATAAGATAGGCTTGTAAAGTCCATGGGTTAGACTCATTGACTTAAGTTAGCATGTGTCATACATATACACAACTTAAGTCATCCTACACTTCTTTAACCCTAATATGTTCATATATATATATATATATATATATGTCATATTATTGAATTAGGGTTAAGTTGTCATACTCCTTTTTCTTTAGTAAAAAAAAGTGGCAAACAACCTACCATAAAAATTACATTTGATTTTTCATTTGTTAAGGAAGAACAAGTCATTTTCATTTTCTTTCTTTTCTCTTTTCATTTTATTCATTGAATTGAAATTTTGTAAATTATTAATTAGCCAAAATTGATAATTGGTGTGTATAGTTTGGAAATCTTCTAAATTGGGGATTAGTTTACGGTTCACTATAATCCTTTTGCATAACAAGAATGAAGGAGATCATTATCTAAATAAGTGTTATTAGATCTCTTTGTCATGATCTTTCTTGTATTAGAATTGATGAAATAATTGCATAGATATGATATTTTTCATGTGAAAATTGAAATTTTTATTTTATTTCACTACTTGTTTGCTCATTTAAAGTCAACACCTTCATGGTTTATATGGCCATTTTTGGAGTATAAATTTATGATCATTTGAATTATTTTAGATACAAATATACAAATAGACATTGACATATCTAAAAATTTTACAAAGAACTTCATATTGATTATTCTCTCTCAAACATTTCTAAAAATTTATAGTAAGATTATGAGTTTTATTCAACATACTTTATTCATTTTCAGAGGATTACAAATATACTATATTGGCTACTTGGAAAAGTTTATGAAGTTAGTCTATTTGTGAAAATTAATAAGTTTGTGAAAACTTATGATTGTAAAGATTTTAAGTTAATTTGGAAAACTTGTTATAGTTTTTGAGAAAATAGGCATAAATACAAACCTAAATTATTATAATTTGTAATATTTATTTTTCTACTCTCTACTCTTTCATCTTTAGGATTAGCATAGACTAAACTAATCATTATTTTGATAATTATTAAAACTTTTTAAAACTCCTATAAAAAGGGTATCTTAATATTTACCTTGATTGATTTATCTAATTTTCCAAAATGAACATTTTCAAAGAAATTTTACTTGTTATTTTATTTGTAACCTTGCAAAAATTGGCATGCTAATTTTGTTCAATATATAAAATTATTTTAAAGTTGAATTCGATTTTAATTGGTTTAAATTTATTTTAAAAATCAATTTACCTTTTCAATCATTGTTTTAGACTGATAATTAAATATCATATATACATTGATTTTTTATTAATTAATATATAATTATTAATAATTATTATTTTATTATATAAACAATAATTAATATTCGATGAAAATCCATAAAAAATGACATAGTTTTGTTTACATTGTTTAATACTTGACATTTCACCACTTACCCATTCCTTTTTCCTATTTGAAGGTTTCTATTAATCAAGCCTTTGATGATTAGAAAAATAACTAGCTTACAATTTATTATATACATGTTAAAAATCATAATAAAATAAAATTAGAATACTGTAGTCAATAGAAAAACAAATACTTAAAATAAGTAAATAGCATATAATTTTTCATATGTATATGAATAAAACATTATGTCAATAAATATTATAACTGAAGATATTTTTGTACGCTGTGCAAAATATTATTCTTTCGAAGAATATTGACCATAAAAATGCCAAAGATTTCCAAGTAACAAATCATAACTAAATTTTATCTCTGACGTGTATTTTAAACGAATTATATTTAAGGCATGAATAAAGAAAACACAGTAATCTTATCAAAATATTTTCCTTCATCTAGACATTGAGCATGCCAGAAAATTTTGGTAAATATTTCAAATTGGGACCTCAAGTGACGTGCACGTGGCATTCCAGTTAAGCATGTTAACATTTTAATATTAAAACTTTTTAGATAATTTTATCTAAAACATAAAGAGAACTTTAAGTAAATTAATACAAATAGAGGTTAAACTTAAAAATAAAAAAATAAAAAACTGAAACTTTAAGCAAACTATTTATACTAGTTAGTTTCAAATTATAAGAATCTAAGGCACGAAATTTGAATTTAGTTATGAAACAACTGCTTAACAACTTTAATTGAGCATGATTAAGCACTGGTCAATTCAACATGGACACAATCTTGATTTAAATATTACACGATAATATAATTAACTTTCTGTTTTAAGTAAAGGAACGAATTTGCAAAAGAAATGTGAAAAATCAACAAACAAGTAAAGCATGTATGACATAAATTAAATGGAAAGAAATCTGTTCTGGAAATATAATATCAGCATTTGCTACACTACAATTTTCGCATAAAAATATCTTCAAGACAATTTTATTCAGCTGCCAGGAGAAGCTACAGGCAGCTATTTTTGCACTTCTTCGTTTCCGAATAGCTTCTACCATCAGCCAGTTACACACATTATAAAAGACTCATCTTTGAAATATCAATATTTCCTTATCCAGGATGATGAATTGCTTGCCAGTACAAGCTCTACCTATTTGATGTTTAAACGATATATATTCTGAAATGTGGAAGAACTAGATTGCTGACACTGTAAATGCTCGTTCTCAAGTGTATCAATTTAACCCGTTACCAGCATATCAAAGGATGGATACCCTGTTAAGCTTGCTTCATGTCATGCACACGGGTACGTGATATTCATCAATGAAGAAAAACAAATGAACACAAGTTAGCGGACATACTCGAAAACTGGCCATCAGAAAGACGTCTCTATCTTGTCATGTAGGGTAACTACCAAGTCATGTGCATCATCCAGCAATTTCCATACATTAAGTTGCCCGCCCATGCTGTTGCATTCTCTCAAAATCTCATCCATGCTGTTATACTTCTCTATAATTAATTTCCTTTTTTGTAATACCGAAGCTGCAATAGCATAAAGCAGTAAATCATCGGTTGGTGGTGCTTGCTGCCTTATCCGGCTCCATGCTGATTTGCCAATGCCAGCCCTTATGGCCGCCTGGTCTGCCCACATCACCTCCCAGAGACAAATTGTCTGTTCAAAAGTCAGCTCTCTCCTAAAGAGAACCACCACCATCCTATAAACAAAAAAGCAATCCTCGGCCTGGAGTTTCTCCAAATGCCTGAAGAGGTGTGAATCTTTGGATTTGATAATCTTTGAAACAATATTCAATTGCCTTCTGATTCCAACTTCATCAAGCCTAAAGTTATGGCGAGCCTTCTTCATGAAACCCACGAAGCACCAGAAAGCCTCATGATCATCTGTAATTACAGTAATAATAGGAGAAAGTAGATCGCTCATGCCCTGACAGTATCCAATTTCAGGGTCATAAAGTGCATAGGCTTCAAGAATGGCAACTAATCTAGCAGCATGGAAAATTCTGCAGGGTTCTAGGTGGTCATAGTCCTTCAACCCAACAGCCTCTGCAGAACAGCGTGCTCTATCATCGGATATTGAAGCCTGAGGTGGGGAGTAAGGTATCCATTCAGAATTGGCACGCACCGCATCAACACGGATGATCCGCTGCCATGTGACAAAGTTTTCAGTTGTATGCTGATCTGAGTGGAGTTCAGTCCTTGAAGGAGAGATAAATTCTTTGGACGGAACATCACAATCTTCATGTTCTGTGCCTTCTGAAAAAAAGGAAGCCGGAATGACTTCAGGGTCTTCAGAGGAATCAGAATCAGATGATTCAGTGTTTAGTGCAGAGACATTGGTGTTTGCAATTTGTTGCCTTGAGCAATGATTGCCTTTCAGTAGTTCAACAGAGGGATCATCAGAGTACTCAACTTGTGGACTCCTTTCCTCACTAGAAAGGGATTCCCGGGCACTAACCACATCTTCGTAACTAGAAGAGTCCATGTCTTGAACTTGATCTCTGCTCTCCTCATTGTTGCTTGATTCCCCACTTCTTTGTAGCTTAAAGCTATCATTGCTCTGTCTAAGGAGCCTTTGGCACTGTCTGCGGAGTTTCTCATATTCCTTTCTGAATCCACAAAATTAAACCGAGGAATAAGAATCAAGACCAAGGAAGAAGAAACAAGTGACTACAATTTTTTTAAAGAACGAAGGATCAGCTCATCCAAAATTTAGAATAGTTTGAATTGCAGTAAACCTTTTAGGACAAGTTACCAAAAAATCACCTTTTCTGGGTTCTTATAGCATCTCTTTCTTCTTTTGAACTGTTCAAGTCATACCTGTTTGAAAGCAGAAAGAGGAGAAAACATCATGTTGCTATTCTTTGAATGAAAATGTGATAGTATGCAACAACATTATCAAGTTCAAAGTTTTTCTAAAGTTGTGGAAATCATTTACAATTATCAAGCGAATTTGTTTGGTTTAAATGAATTTTGGAATTTTTATATAAAAATCATCCATCAGAATTCATTTGAAAATGAAATGAATTCCTTGAAACAATTTATCCAAACAAAGCCTAAAAGAGAATTACAGCTTATTTGGGTAAGAAAATAAGGAAACCAAATAAGCAGAAGAAATATATGATAACATAATTTATCATATTTTCACTTCATGTTTGGCTGAAAGAAAAATGAAGTTCTTTGTCATTCAAGGAGCTACAGAAGGGGAAGAGAAAAGCCATGTATAAGAAATTGACTGTTTATCTAATCGCATCTCGCAAGAAAATTTTGAGTTGAAACTGAATAAAATTGGGCTGAAAAATAGTTTCAGCCCATTGCAACACGTTCCTTTCCCTCTTTCCATTTTCTGTAGAATCAAAGGGATTTGGTTGCAAGAAAACTTTTGAGTTTATATTCATTCCTAGAATCCTCCTCCCTTCATAAACAAAATCAATTTCAACTCCTTTCTTTCCTCTCCAATTTTCCCACTCCCAAACAATGTCGTGGTAAAGGCGTGTCAAGAAACAAGAAAAGCAAAAAATCCACCTTGATGGATGACTTTCCCAAGTATGAAAAGAACACTTAAAAACTTAAAGATAAATAAGTCATTATTTCATTCATGGAAAGTCTAACGTACATTGATGGAGATACAAAAGCCATTTCACAAACTGAAAAATTTTTAGAATATGAAGTAACACTTGACACAATTAAACAATAAGAGAATAAACAAACAGATAGGACCCTGCTTCCAAATGCGAGAACATGACAAGTACCAAAAAACACCTTATTTATAGTATCCAGATTTGGCTATCATATAAAATATGATAAACAGCAGCAATATAGCAACAATAATAATATGTCTAGCAATAAACAAGATGTAAACACGCTTACACTCCAAGAAGGAAGGGCCATACTTCTGCTCTAATACTTGGATCTACACCCTAGAAAAAAATGAGACAAATTTCAATTTCTAATGGCATAAGATAACAAAACATGCAGAGAATTAGTGATTATTACTCACTCCGCTTCGCACTTTTTTCAAAAACTTAACCCCACCATCACGGAGTTTCCCTTCTGGTGTCAAAAAATTTCTCCATTGTCGAGGAGCAAGGACATGTTTTCTTTTCCTTCGAGACCATGGTGATTTAAGATGGCTCCTGAAGGGAAAGGACAACATACTCCACAAAGTCAGAATTCACAAGATACAAACAACAACAAAAATCATAAGTAGATTACTTAAACAACAAAACAACAAGAACAAGGCGTCATTTTAGCATGTCCACCGCCAAGTAGCTCATCCTTCAACACATTGAATCAAGTAACATTGTTCATAGAGAAAAGATGTCTGTATGAAATTAAGAATGTTCCGGTTAATATGCTAGTGAAAGTAGATCTCTTTCAAGATGCGCCCATATTCACAATGTAAATTCAAAGAAAAGAAAAGCAAGATAAATGAGGAAAATGTTATCAACTAGTTGAAGCAGCTGCATTGTTGCAAGAAAAGTCAGTTAATGATTAAGTTGCTGAGATATAGCATTTACACCCAACATGATTTACGTGATCACAAGCTACATTTTCCATCAAATAGCATCATAAATCAAGAAAACTGTAACAATAAGATCAAATCCAATAATAGAAATTAAGTATGATTTAAACTGAATTTAAACTAGATGTTAAAATCATGACAGATCCGATCTGACAACTAGAAGTAAAAAAAAAAAATTAATTAAGAAATAAAAATACTCAAGAAATAAAGAATGAGAAGGGCTCACCGACTAGAATCAGAACAGGAAGCTGGTGAAGAGGAATTAACAATTAAAAGAACAGAACGCAAATGAACCCATGAAGACGAACTTGATGATGATGAAGATGGAGAAGACGAATTGGAAGACGAAGACGAAGTATGACTTCGCCTTAAAGCTTTCATTTACTTCGAAAACACTTCTCTCCGAAATTCCCTCACTAGTTCACTTCTAAATTGCAAAAATCCCAAGACCCAAAAACAAGAAAAACCAAACTTGGATCAACCAAGAATTGGGGCCTTCCCTATCAACTTTCTAAAGATTATAAAACGGAGGAAACTGATTGTTTTCTCGTCATCGATTTTAGCAGCTGATTGTTTCAGTAAAGAGAGCTACAACTGTTCTTGTTGTGGCCGGCAGGACAGCAGAGCCACCACTACCCGCAAAAACCGGCAACAGCCGCCGGCGATATATGTTGCATTGAGACTATTTTGGCAAGTGTTGAACATGGAGAGATAGATCGGAGAAACTGATGCGGAAGAAGGAAGAGAGTGAAGGAAGGAGTAATAGTGTATTATTATTAATTATTCATTTCGTTTATAATTATTTGAGCTAATCTGCACGCGCAATGAAATGCTAAAGGCAGTCTCCTCTCTTTCTTTCTTTTCCTTTTCCCTTTTCCCTTTTCTTCTTTTCCTTTAATTTTCTTTTGCCTTTATTTTCTCATATTTCTTTTTTTTTTTCTTAACAGTGCTTTAGATTTCTCGAAGTACTACCCAAAATGCTACGCTTAGGATACATGAGACGCTAGCAATTTAGCATTTCATTGTGATATATTACATTATCATTTGATGGAAGCTCCTTCATCTTTTATCTGAAACAAGATTCAAATTAAAATAATTTTTGAAGTCTTATTTGGATAGATTATTCTAAAATATTACTAATTAATACAAAAACATTCATTTATAAATAAAATCTTATAAATAATTTTATGATAAAATTTGAAAATTTATTTAAACTAAATATATTTATATAAGATTTGTAAATAAATTTTATAAAATATATAGTATTCAATTCTACTAAACCATATCTAAAAGAAAAAAATACTAACAAGTCAATGGCTTATCTTAATTAGATTATATTCTAATAATCAAAATTTTTTGAAATTTTTAAAATTTTTTAATTTAAATTCTTATCAAAAATAATTATTTATTGTATTTTTATTTCATACATAGTATAAATGTGAAATAAATAATAAAATAAGTTAGAATCACATATCTTTAATGATTCATAGATATATGTTTATGTCAAATCTAACGTAAATTACAAGAATTTATATTTCAATTTTAAAATTAAAATTACCTAACTTATTTTCTTGTAATTGTAAAAAGAAAACTTGATGAGTAAAATTTTATTATGAAAAGAATTCTACAGTTGCAATAATATATATATATATATATATATATATATATTTATTTATTTATTTATTTATTTATTTATTTATTTATTTATTGTTAAGTGCATTTGGGAGTGATATACATGGTGTGTTCCATGCAAAAGGTCTTAGAGTGATATGGACACTTTAAGGGATCACCTCTATAATTTGACCTAAGATCAGGTAAACAAAACATATAACTTTGTTAATGTAAAACTAAATGCAAATAGTTTAAAATATACATGAGTAGGCTTCTAATTGATATTGTTTGGTATAGGTTCATCTTAATCTTTAGCATAATATGACCCCGTTCTTAGAGTATGTGATCATCTTGGCTCGTAAGGATGAGCATTATATGATAGTCGAGGGTCTTTAATGTTGACTTTTTATTTGGGAGAGTACATCATCAATTGGCAATTGAAGTTGAATGGATATGTGGAACTTACAATACCACCTCAAGCTATGTTCTAGTTATCATATGTTGACTTTGACCTAAAGGTATATGGTTGCCATGATTGGCATCCTAGGATATAAGTATCTATCAAAGTCATTCGTTGATTATCATACCTTCATTCAAATACAGTTGTTAGGGCTTATAAAACCATTTACTTGTAGATGATAGATGTCACATCCGCGTTTGACACCCTAGGAGTTTATACGATTGTATGTGCCTGTGTTGTGTATTTATGCTTGTGTATGCATCGTGATGATGTGTTATGATGTGTATTTGCATGTATGTAAGATTTGTGCATGATGGTATGTATGTATTATTGGAGGTTTGGGTGTTTAGGTGGCTTGGGAGTGAGTTTGAGGAGTTGGAAGAGGACTTTGGCATGTGGTACAGGCGTATGGGAGGCCATATGGTCGTACCGAACCGGGGAAGTAAAGGGGTCTAAGGCTCCTGGAGGCCGTACGGGCGTACCAGAGGGTGGTCGGGCCGTACGGGCGTACCAAAGGGTGGTCCTGCCGTACGCGTGCTCGCAAGAAATCAGGTTTGTCACGAGAGTTGTGGTCGTACGAGCGTACCAAAGGTGGTACGACCGTACCGCAGCTCGCAGGTTTTTGGGTTTGTCAGGCTTTTTGGGTTGGTACGGGCGTACGTGACTGGTACGGCCATACGCGACTTAAAACTGCCTTTTTAACAAATAAGGATCAACCCTTTTCTTATGTTTTCTCAATCTAAACTTCTAAAACCTGGCCCAAACCTTAGGAAGCAACCTTCCTTGTTGCCAAGGAGCGAGCGGAAGCTGGTTTAGTGAGGCTAGAAGCTTAGATACGTGGATAGGCGTTATAAGTGGTCTTCCTCCAGGTTTGTGCTAGCTATCTGGGTCTGTGCTAAGCTTAGGTTCAGGAATCTATTGCTTCTTTTCTTGCCTCTAAGCCAAGTATGGCTATGGAATTGATGTTCGAAGATTGAATCCCCTATGATTGTGCTTGTTTATACCTTTTATGCTTGTGATTGTGGCTATAGGTTCCGAGAAGGAACGTATCGTGTGTATATTGGTTCCGAGAAGGAACGTATCTTGTGATTGGCTTGTTCATGCATTATGAATGTTGGCATAGCATATCATTGTGAAGGGATGAAATAAGGGTGGCGATATGATGGTACGAGATGTACCGCGATACGATAGGTACTGGTATCTATCAATTAGGGGGTGAGATGCTCCTACTGGTGCGAGAGGTACCAGTATTAATTGATATGATACGAGGGTGAGATGCTCCCGAGAAGCGTGTAAGAGGCACCAAACCAAAGGTAAGTGCAAAATATTGTTGATCATTCATGATCGTGTGGCTAGGCAGAGATTGCTGGTATACATGATAGGCAGAGATTACCGGTATTGCTTGTGATACTGATGTTTGGCTACGTGTCGTATGCTTGGTTATATGCCGTATGGATTGACCTATGTATGTGTATGTGTATGACATGCTTTATGTTCCTAGCGCCACTGAGATTATTCTCAGCATTTATCATTTGATGAATGTAGGTTCGAGTTCAGAGGGTGAGCACCGAGATTAGAGGTACAGCAGCTGGTTCGTGTCTTAGACTTCTAGACGGACTCCTACGGCTTGTATATTTGTGCATATTCCTTTGTATTTGTAGTAGTTAGCAGTATACTAAATGTCTTGTATAAGAATCCATGTATATCCAAGGGAATTTGTATGTAATGATTTATTTATATATATCTTTCTATTTATTGGATTTTTATACGAGCATTAGAGTTTAAAATCCCTTGTAGTATAATTATTGTTTTCCTGAGTCGGGAAGGTGATGGTTATGCTACGGGATCATATCGTCACCCCTTGAGTCTTGGGTCGGGGTATGACAATAGAGCATTGGCATTAATGGATTTGGTGGTAGATCTAGTCATTCTGATGGCAAGAGAGATTCTTGCAACTTGGCCATCATTGAGAGTTCATGAGGTGATAGTGCATTTAAGAGGGTGTGTAGTGTTACTTCTAAAGCAATATCTTTAAAGTAAGGTTTGTAACCGAGTACGAGATTTGAGCAAGGTTTGCAACCGAGGCTCCGGTCATTTGTTTAGGGGTTTCGGTATGATAATTTTTCCACTTTGATCACTCATGCCTTAGAGCAAGAGTAGATGCTTCAAGAAGACGAGGATCACCGGAGATATATGAGACGACAGTTGAGTGATTCTCATCCGTCAATATCATCGTCATCATAGAAGCGAGGTAGACACGACGGGTCAGGTGGGTCTTGATCGTCAGAGTTTCGACCACCATTACCTCATCAGACTCAGAGTGAGCATGTTGGTGACCATAGTGGTTCTAAGCTACGACTGAGCAAAGGGTCACTGAGGTGCTATAGGTGCGGAGGAGCAGGACATTATGCTCGAGAGTGTCCTAGTCGGACAGTACCGCATAGGTCTACAGCAGTCGTGTTACGCCCGCGTCTAGGACCCTAGGAGTTTGTATGTTTACACGTATGTATATGTGTATAAATATATGTATACGTATGTGTATATGTGTATATATGTATGAGTATGTGTATACGTGTATGAATTGTATTTGATGAATGTGATGGATGATGCTTTCTTAAGTAATGTATGTGTGTGTATGAATATATTATGCGAATATGCGTATGTGTTTGTGGTTGATTATGTGTCGTCACCTTATCGGGAAGCGTGCCTTCTCGGTTGGATGAGGGACGATGAGTATTTGTGCTTAGGTTTGTGTTTGGAAGTGTGGTTTAGTATGGGTTGAGTATTGAGGTAGGTTTCGGGCATTGAGGCTTGCCAATATGCAAGACTGTGCCTGAAAAGTGTCTGTAACGACTCGTGAAGTGGCATCACGACTCGTTACAGATGGTTTTGTGAGTGTGTATGGTAGAATAGTTGCTGTAATGACTCGTGAAGGGTCATCGCGACTCGTTACAGTAGGTTTTGCCTTTGATAGACGAGATTTTGGTTGGGCACGACTCATGCTGGGGTGTCACGAGTCGTTACAGTGAGTTTGGCCTAATTTCTGAAGGTTTTTGGTGCGTCACGAGTCGTGACAGAAGTGTCACGAGTCGTGAATGGAGTGTCACGAGTCGTGATATGGGAGTCACGAGTCGTGAATGGTGAGATTTGTCATTTTCTGTGGGCCATTTGGGGTGTCACGAGTCGTGACAGTAGTGTCACGAGTCGTGACAGGCGTTTCACGAGTCGTGACAGGTGTGTCACGAGTCGTGACAGTGGCTTTGACGTTGACTTTTTGCGCATTTTTAATCGAGCTTCCACCGTAAGTTTCTTCACTTTCTTCCGTTCTAAACTTCCTTAAACCCTACGTATTCTTCCATTTCTTTCTTCTTAAATTATCAAAACCCTAGAGGAAGCAAGATTGAAGTTAGAAGTGATCGTGTGGAGGCTAGAGGCGTGAGTTAGAGTCTTCTTATGATTGAGGTTTGTGCTAATTGATTTATTGCTTGTATTTTGATTCCCTTGTGAATCCTATCTCTGGAATGAGATCCTGAAGGGAATAATCCCTTATATTGTGTTCTTAATGATGTTGCATGGATTGATTGATGCTTGATGCTTAAGTTATGAGCCTCTTAATTAGCGATGTTGTGTGGAATTGATATGTGAATTAATAGTTGATGTATATCAATGTGAGATTGATGTTGTAGTGCTTGGTATTGATTGTTATGGATTGGTATTGATTGTTGTATTGATCGATAATGGCTTAACATGTGGAATGGATGCTTAAATGCATTGGAAAGAGAGAAATGAGGAGGAAAGAGAAAAGAGAGGGGGAGTGTCGAGTGTAGAGCGATGCTCTGGGCACACTGGGTCAAAAATAGAAAGATTCCTTAGAGGAATCATATGTATAATGCCCTCCCCAGAAGGGGAGATGAGTCTCGAGACATAGGTGCTGGGCACCAACTATTGAATAAGAGAAGTA
>CANYBF012033986.1:0-16638 GCA_948192965.1 Dalechampia spathulata
CTTGTTTTCTCATTTGCTCTTTGTGTATTAGTGTAATCATTGTGGGGTTGGTGTGAGAATTAATCCATTGGGGATTATTGTATTTGAGTGTTTGTGAGAATTGAAATTGTAAAGGTTAGAGTGTAAACCTTGAAAACACTGAGGATTGGATTCATTGGTGAATCCTCTATTGTAATTGATTGAGTTTTTAGTGGAACCCTAAGTTGCAACTTAGGAGAAAGTGGACGTAGGCAAGAGTTAGCCAAACCACTATAAATTGCACGTGTTGCCAGCGCTTCCTCGGATTTCAGAAGCATATTAGGTTCATTCCTGTTTAATTAACTACAAAGATCAAAAAGATGGTTTAGAACTTGATACCTACATTTGTGGTTCTATTCTTATATCCGAGTATAGAAAATAACTTATAAGTATAATCTTCTAACAATTTTTGTACAATTATTTTTTAGGTATGATTTTGAAAATTTAATTATGAAAATATTTTTATTTATTAAAATCAATATAAATATGAGTTGAAGCCTTCTCCTCGTAATTTTGTATGTGCATGCATATACATGAAAACATGTGTAGTTACTTTTATTAATAAGAGATCTTGGTAAGGGCATGTTATTTTGCATTACAAGAGCATTTTCATTTTTTCTATTGATGTGTATAAATGCTTATTACATTTATTTATTTTGATTTTAACTTTGTTTACTTTTTTAGAATATTATGATTATGCTTCATAAAGAGACAACATAGAAGTAGACAACTAAGATAATTAAAGAGTTTCAATTATTTTACAAGATTATAAGGAGGGCTTTGAAGGATAGCATCTATGAGCTAAGCTTAGAGATAACTAGTTATTTTAGTTATAGTTAAACTTTGACTTTAGCATATAGATCATTAATGAGTGCTCCTCATTCATCCTTTTAAGTATTTATGATGCAATGAATGATTGATTCTATTTTTACTATTATAACACAATCATTTTTAGATCATAAATGAAAGTTCTGATAATTTTTATATGACAATAACTTCAATTAGAGATTCTTGTTGAGATGCATGATGGCCTGTAGTATCCAACATCAACATCATGATAGTTTTCCTTTTTCTTACAAATGCAAATCTATTTAAATTCTTTTTCCATTCATTAAGTTCATTTCAAAATCAAATTTTATTATAAAAAGAAAATTATCTACTAGAAATACATCTAATATGCATGATAAATAATAAAGAATTAAAAAATAACAAGATATGGTAATTTTTGAGATAAAATCTTCCAATTTGATGAGAAACAAGCTTGAATTGATGAACAATTCACCATTAAATTACTTGCAATCTTACATTAAACTATCAATATCATTAAAATTAATGATAAAAATGAGTGCATCATTTATCATTAATTATCTATTAATTTTATGATAGTAAATGCCATCAATAATTAATGATAAATTATCAACTCACTACAAGAGATTTGATCTATGCTAACATTTTTTTTATTATAACAATATAAATAAACGTAGGGAGAAACCTTACCTACATAAAAAAAAAGTATTGAAAAGAGTATGTTTGTATTCATTATGAAGAAGAATTTATCAACACATTTTTTAACATAGATAAAATTATTGTCAATACAATGAAAGGGTTCAGAAATATAATATTAGCAATGTTTACCAAATGCATTAGGATATTTAGTTAACCATGCAAGGAAGAGCATTAAGAAATTAACATTGCAACGCTTTTGAAAATGTTAGAAAATAAACTTAACCGTACTAATTTTAAGCATTGGTTAAAGCATATTATCCTTGATTCCATTTACATTGGAATGTTATTGTATGATTAATTTATTAAAGAAATTAATATTGTTATATTTTTAATTTATGTGAAGTTATATTATCATTATTATTAAATTCTAGAATCATCAATAATAACTAAATTAAATTTCATTTCACATGAAATTTGTAAGCATTTTTTTAAGTACATTCAATGCTTTAGGATTCCCAACTTCTAACACCCTTTTTAAAGCTCAGTTTAACTCAACCATTTGTTGCTTTCTGAGCTCTTCAAACAGAGCTCTGAGAAACATATGGCATTGAATGACTAAGTAGTGAACAAAGAAGAATAAGTTTTATAAATACATACAAATACCATACATATGTGGATCCAGAATAACATTGTGGCAAGTCCTCGTACTTGGACTTACAAACTTGTAGATTAAGGACTATATACAAAACTCTTTTATTATATACTTAAAATTTAACCTTATCACCCATTTCACATTTCACATATTAACTATAGTTTAATAAAAAAAATAAAAAATAATATTATTAAAATCAATAAAGATAAGATGGCATTATGGAGGATAATTTAGACATTTTAAAAGAAATCCAATCAATATGCCATATTTGACATTATATAATGATATAAATAACATGGTTTATATCAGGTAATGACCAATTGCTACTCCATAATGCAATAAATCAATGGATAATTTATATTAAAAAATTGAAATCTACATTAGACCAAGTAATTAAAAATACATATATGAGATGTTAAGGACCATAAAAGATGTAGAAATCAAGTAAAGCACTGCCTAAACATGAAAGAAAGTGTTATACAGTCCATAATATGGATGATGTAATATTTTGAAAGTGTAGATTAAAAATGGCTTGTCTATTATCCTAAAAATATATTAAATTTGTATAGACCCATTAAGCATTTCAAGACAAAGCAAGAAGGCTTAAAAATTGCGTATAAACCATCATCAATCATTTTAGCTACATCTTTAGCCATATTTACCCATAATCATATTATAAAACCATTAGATAGTAATAAGATGACATGAAAATAAGATGAAAATTTTACATATGGTTACATACAACCATAACTAAACCAATTAAATGTAAAGAATAACTAACATAAAATTTCAATTGGTTCATGGAAGTACTAGCATTTATGAAATTACTCGCATAAATAACAATCCATTTTATAAAGTACATAAGAAATGAAATAACCTATGAATAATGGGAAATAAGCAAGGCTTCTAATACTCTAAACTTTAGAATTCTCGGATGGTAAACCTTTCAACAACCTGTAAAGAAAATCATATTTGATTAGCCAACACAACAATATGATATATATAATCAAAAATTAATAAAATAACTGATATATATAATAAAAAACAACATATAGTTAATATACATAACAAAAATGAACATATAGCTAATATACATGCACATTAAGGATAGGATAGAATCATCATTTAATACAATAATTGATATATATATATATAATGCATGTGCTTAATAACACTCAATTCAATCTAAGTCTAATTCATAAGTGTTCATTGCATTGTTTCCATTTTTGTGATAATTGATTTCCTTTTTTTCTTATGCACTAACGCACATAAATTCTACAGCATACACATATTTAATTCTCGAAAACATACTAATTTTTTCCACTAACATTCCTAACTTTTATATAATCATATCTTTCACTCAAACATGTAATTTTATCATCATAAATTTTATAGTAGTTTTATTTAATAAAATTATACATATATCATATGTTTAGCAATCTCTTTACTAGTTTCTTAAGATAATGATATATTAATTCAATTAATTAGTTCACTTACTATAGCTAGCAAGTTTAGTATTTACATAAATTGAATACATCATACCGAAGTATAGTTCTGTATGGTTATCAATTCTATATATTAACTAAAGACATATTCACTAAATCAATTCTCAATGGCATTTATTAACTTGCAAATTTATACATGTACATGCACATAGCTTTAGATTTGTCTAATTCTGCCATTAACAGCCTTACTTGTTTCATTCAATAATTCATGCGCACTTGATTTCCTTTTCTTACATACTTAATTAATTATAAAATTTACTGAAAAAAATTCTATAACGCTTTGTTATTTCTTAAGAGTCATTTACATAAATGTATGTAGTATTTCAACCAA
The DNA here is from genome assembly GCA_948192965.1 of Dalechampia spathulata. Lineage (NCBI taxonomy): Eukaryota > Viridiplantae > Streptophyta > Magnoliopsida > Malpighiales > Euphorbiaceae > Dalechampia > Dalechampia spathulata. The sequence continues at coordinate 3,953 of CANYBF012033986.1, forward strand.
CCTTAGAATAATGTAGAGGAAAATCATGATATGTTGTAGGAGCTAAATTAAAGCATTGATATAATCAATTCGATGAATTGAAAGGAAGAATCGTCCAAACTGAAAGGAATCATCTAATGAATTGAGTGAGCATTTGAAGTTATGTTACACATTTTATATACTATATTTTTCCAATGTTTTAAGCTATGTTTTATATCCTTTATGCCTAACTTTTTATATCTTTTGCTTTATTTTTCTACATTTGCATAACATTCACCTTATTGCATTTGATTTTTATTGTATTTTGTTATATTTTTTCATGATTTTATCTCTTATTATCATCATTTTTATCATTTGTGTTTTGCATGTTTTTATAGTCACTTTTTCTGTATGAATTATCTTTATTATACGTTGATCTATGGTCCATTTAAGTAAGATAAAACACTACTTGACCTATGTCTTTAGCTTCCATTTTTAGTTCATTTCCAATGTCTAACTTAAATCAAGTACAACTTTACTTAGGTCAAGTATGTCGCTCCCTCTATAAATCTTATTTTTCCAACATCATAGTAGATCTGTACTCAAGTTAAGTGTGACTTATTTACACTACGTATCCTCCATTTTTATGGTTATTTTCACACCATTAGATCATACATTTTGGATGGTTTGGATTTAATTAAATCATAGATATATATATTCTTTTCTTTCATAGAAAGGAGAGTGGAGCTTAGAGAGAGAACACTTACCTTTTAGGGTAAAATCTAAGTTTTTAATTAGGATTAGATTAGTCAAAATCCTTTTGATTATACTTTATTTTTAGAATCAAACACCATTTTTATAGAATTACCTAATTTCATATAGATCTTTAATTGCTCTTATCTTATTTTTAGTAAGTAGAGCATTGAAGCTTTTGAATCTTGAAGATTGGAAGAAGAAAATCAAGAAACCTAACTCAAGAGACAATTAGAGATTTTATATTCCTTGTTTTATCTTCAATGGCTGTAAAACTCTTCTATTTTATTTTGCTTTTGGTTATTTTAGATCTTATGACTTATGAGTAGTTTTCCATGGGTTGAGGTGCTTGTTGTTTGGGATTTGGATTTAAATTTAATGTTGTTTATTTAATCAAGTTTATTCTCTTATCCTTTTTATCTTAATCTTGATGATTGGATGTTATCAATGAGTGTTGGCCAACTTGTTGTTGATATTCATATTCATGATTGATTGATAACTTTGGGAAAAACATTTAATTAATTTACTAGGGATGGTGATTAATGAATTGTGCATTGAATGGTTTGATATTATGATTTAAATACCTGTGGAAACGAGTTTAAATTTATCTTAAATGGTTTTAGTTATTATCCGGGAGAAAGTAATTTTTACTTATTCATGCTTAAGAGATGAGTTGAATTAATCTAAACTGAACTTGATTTATTATAGTCCAAACTTCAATTACCTCAACTCAGTTTTAATCATAATTGCATTTAGTATTTACTTTAATTACTTGCACTTGCCTTAGCATTGTTAATTTGTTTACTTGTTTGTATGTTGTTTTATAATTTTACACTTTTCATATTTCTTTTGAAAGAAATTTGACTTTATAGATAAATGATCAATTTGTCCTTTAATACTTAATACACTAAAATCCTTGTGAACGATTCCTGATACTAGTATGAACCGTATTCTAGTGGTAGCATAATTAGAAAAGAGGAAAAAGAAAAAATTTATTCCCTTTCCAAAACTTGTTTGTTAATTACTTGATATTGTTTGCATCATTACTTTTTACACTAATAAATTGCTTGTTTTGGGTGTGGTGAACACTAAACATTGATACAAGGCATTGTTGTCCCGCTCATCGTTACAATCCCAATCACAATCTAATAGTGACATTCACATAGTCGAAGATGGATTCATTCGCAAAAGAGAGCAAATGCTTTACCAAGGGAATAAGCATACCTTTTTTACTGAGGGAAGATTCACATTAGTTGAATTGATTTTGATAGTAATTGTAGGAAAGAACAAATTGATTTGGAAAATTAGTTTTTTTTTTGTCCGATTGCTTTTCCTATAACATTTTCCTTTGCTTTTAAAATGTTTTCAAACAAAATGAACTGAAGTCAAAGGCACCCACCAAAAGCAACAAAAATTATAATAAATTATTTAATTTCTCATAAATTTTAGATGACCTTATTATCATATATATGACTTAATTTTTCATAAAAATTATAATAAATGACTTAATTTCTCATATCTTACCTCATAATAATTTTTTTAACTAATTCAATAAATTTAAATGAATTAATTAAAATTTATAAGATAAATGAAAAATGATGTTAAAATAAAGTGTTGTTAACTTTTAAATATTATTTTATTATCAAAGCTTTTGATAAAGCGTTATTAAATGAATTCAAATTTTCTAATATAAAAAAAAGCGTAACTCAATTCAAATTTTCTAACTTAAGAAAATGAGCATAACTAAATTAAAAATTTTATTTTATTGCTAATGTTTTGATAAAGTATAATTAAACGAATTTGAATTTCTTAATACTCATACATTATGTAACTAATAATTACATATGAAGTAAGATTATCAATACTTGTTCTTTGCGGTAAAAAAAATACATTGATATAAATCTATTTTCTTGTAATGAATATATTATTTTCTAAAATTTATTGATGGATGTGAATGATATTTCACTTTTTCTTCATAAAGGTATCAATAAATATAATAAATTTATTGACAAAACATTTAGAGTATATTTCATTACCAATTAACTTATCTTAGATCGCTAAATATGTAATTTTTTTTTGATATAATTAGCTTAAAATATAATTTACATTTATTAAGAAGTTCTTACGAAAAGTGATTTTATTGAAATACTCTTAGTTTTGCAACTACACTTAAATACATACCAGAGTGGCTTAAATATTTTATGATGTCAGTTCGAAAGCAGCCACAAAAAAAAAAAGGATTATGTTACCAAGTTGCCAAATTGAACAAGGAATCCATGCATGTGTAATACATATCCGGTAAGCAAGGCGTTCCTGAAGGATCTGTCACACATGCATATATAGAAGAGCTACACAAGTTCTTGCGTGAAACCTACCCAAAATGACGAATTCCATAATATTCCGGCTTCCTTCACTTGTGTTACTGTGCGGTTTGGCTTTCACCGTTAATTCAGCATCCCTCCTAGACCTCTCACCATCACACGAACATGCCATTGCTCAGACTCCTCCAATGGGGTAAATTTCTTAATTATTCATCTTCCCTTTCTCCTTATATCACTTAAATGTCCATCAATCGCCATCGTTTCTGCTTCCTGATCGATCAAATGTGTCGCAGTTGGAACAGTTGGAATCACTTTCACTGCCAAATTAACGAGAATATCATCAGACAAACTGGTATTTCTTTTGCTGCATTATGGTTTTAAGCCTTTATATCATTAATTTGCGTGTAATATGTATATTCATACATTTGACTTGTGATATATATATATATAGCTGATGTTCTTGTGAAAAGCGGTTTGGCGATGCGGGGATACAAGTATGTTAATATAGGTACGCTTTGAAATCAAATAAGGGTAGCTAATTAGACGCTACCTTATTCACTTCTGTTTCAGTGAAATACTATAGCAGCCATAATAAACCAATCTACAAATTAACAGATGACTGCTGGGGTGCTTATGATCGTGATTCTGAGGTTGTTTTCTCTATATTACAAACAGAGAAATGCTTTCAGGACAAATAAATCAATAAGCACACACATGTACTCTTTTTCAGTTTACAATTTCCTAAATCCATTGATATATATATATATATATATACACAAACACTAAATAAGGAGAAAGTTACAGGGAAATCTAGTGGCCAACAAGTCGACGTTTCCATCAGGAATTAAGGCTCTTGCAGATTATGTTCACAGCAAGGGTCTTAAGTTGGGAATTTATGCCGACTCTGGGTGAGTTTTCCTATAATTAAACAGAAATATAAGACAATTTCTTATCTTGATTATGCATTGATTGCTAATTTCCTGATCAATGAATCATTTGAGTCCTAAATCGTCTTCAATTGCATATGTTGAGACTTGAGAATATTTTAATGCTTGTAAAATCTGTTTCTTTTGGTAATATGGTGCTCTGATGAGAGTTACGATGGTTGGCATTGCTAGGCACCGCACATGCAGTGGAAGAATGCTTGGTTCACTTGGATTGGAGGAGAAAGATGCTCAAACATTTGCTTCATGGGTATTAATGGATTACTATAACATAGCAAAATTATAGGAAGATTGGTGATATTTCTTATAGAATAATTCAGTTTTTCTTTTAGCATGTACTTTTCTTGTATTAAATTGCTATTCTTCACGCCTTTAGTAAATTTCAACTTAGCAGGGAATTGACTACTTGAAGTATGATAATTGTTTCAATGACGACACAAGACCCACTATTAGGTAATTTTGTTTGATCAATATATAATTTCATATTTTAAATTAACAGATATCTCGCCATGTCTCGTGCCTTGAAGAAAACTGGGCATCCAATATTTTTCTCTATGTGCGAATGGTAATTAATTATTTCTTATTTATTGCAGCCATAGTCAATTGATAGGTCCATAATTTGCTTCTTTCTTATTTGTTGCGTGTGTTTTGGGATATAAACAGGGGAGATATGCGACCTGCTCTTTGGGGATCTCAACTTGCCAACAGTTGGAGAACGACCGATGACATTTCTGACTCTTGGGAAAGGTGGGAGGCTTTACTTTGTAAAAACTAATTTGAATTTATTTTATCAAAAATAATAATGAATCAATTTTGTATAGAATAAAATAAGTATAATAATATTTTTTATTTGTAAAATTTATTTTTAATTAATTTTACATAAAATAGTAAATATTTTAATATATAAAAATTAATTTTTATTGAATTTTATTTAAATAAATAAATATATAAATTAAATAATAATAATTTTAATTTTAAAAAATTAATTTTTATCTATATTTTATATAAAATAGTAATAGTTTTAATTTGTAAAAATTAATTTTCATCTAATGTTATAAAAATAGTAAAAATTTTAATTCATGTAAAAAAATTTAATCTAATTTTATATAAAATAAAATAAAAATTAATTTTTATCAAATTTACATAAAAATTAATTTTTATCTTAAAAAATATTTATTCAAATATAAATATAAATATTAATTTTACATACCTAAAATAAATACAAAAACTAAATAATAATACTTTTAATTCGTAAAACTAATTTTTATTGGAAAGAATTCTATTTTAAGTCAAATATAAATACTAATTGTTATCTACCTAAAATAAATAAAATAAATAAAATAATTTTAATTTTTTAAATTAATTTTTATCTAATAGTTTGAATATAAATACTAATATTTAGTTAAACTATCTAAATATATATTGTATGTATTTGATTTTAAATAAAATACTAAGTTTTATTATAATTAAATTAAATTAATATTATTAATTAATGCTGAAAAATATCTTAATATTTTGTGAAAAAAATAAAATACAATATCATATTTATTTATAATATATTCTTCATATTTATTTATAATATATTCTTCGATTACATCTCTCTTAAGCAAAATAATATGTATAATAATTATTACGATTGAAATTATATATTATAATCATATTTTAAAAAATATATAATCTTTTATTAGAATTAAAAAATATTAATAAAAATTTTAAAAATAATATATATATATATATCAAATAATTAATACCAATATACAATACATCTAAGAAAATTTTAATATGAATTAAGATAGGGAAAACTAAAAAGCATTGTAATCCACTAAAATATTGAAGACTAATATACATTTTATAATATTTAGAGAGGTTTTATTATAATTTTTATATAATAGTTTTTTGGAAATATATAATACGTTATAAATAAAAATTTACTGAATTCTTAAGGTTGCTCCTAACTAGTTATTTTCTCTCTGCTCCTTATTATATAACTTGACAAGACATTCTCTTTCTTTATTAAAATTATTTAAAACAAATATTATATTCTATGAAGAGTTTTATCTTTATTTCTTATTTAGAGAAAAAAGTTATCGACGAATTTTTCATTCTATCTGTTGATAGCTTTGCAATAGAATAGATTCTTTTCAGATACATTGCATGTCAATTATAACCATTTAATTTTAATAAAATTTTATCATTATTATTATATATATTATTTAAAATTTTATTATAATATATAATTTTAATTTTAATAAAATAATATTATTATATTTATCTTTATAATAGGAGTTTTATCATAATAAATTATATCATTATATACATCATTTAAAATTTAATTATCATATAATTTTAATCATAATAAAATTTTATTATTATACAAAATGTTAAACTATCTTTTTGATGTTCCTTTAATATTAATTTGATTTATATTTATAATATAATTAATTTAATTATACATTTTTTTGAAATAATTTTTATGCTATATCTCATATTTGTATATTATACGCAATAACATTAATATTAATATTTATCAATTCACTTATTCTTAATCATAATTTATTTTTATATTAGATGCAAATTTTATATTATAATATATATGATTTAAGTGAATGAATATATTTCTAATTACTTGATTTTAGTTATTTTTATTTTTACAAAAACATAAGATTTTATTATTAATTAAACATTTTATTATTATTTGAATTAAAATTTATAATAATTTATTTAAAAATGAACATTTTAATTAATTCTCTTATAATGACTTGACATATATTAATATTTTTTTTACTCCATCTTAATTTTACTATATTTTATTTTATTAATATATTTATTATAACTTATAATTTTAATTATAACAAAATTTTATTATTATACAAGAGGTTAAACATATCGTTTCAATGATTTCCCTCACATTAATTAAATTAATATTATAATATGATTAATTTAAATTAATTATACATTTCCTAAACAATTTTTACACTACATGATAAGTATTTTGTGGTTATAAAATTAGTCTCATAACAAGTTTCAAATTTATAATCTTTTATTCTACAAAATATGCCTTTATAATTATTAAGGTCACAATTGTAGTATAAAAAACCATAAGGATTGATGTATTATTTATTAGCTTCAAGTAGTTTTATGTTAGCTAGAGACTAAAAATTAAATTTAAAACAAGAAATTAAATGACTTGATTAAAACTACTAAAAGAAATTACTAAATTAAATTAAATGAGATTTTTCTCTAGCATATACTAAATGCTAGGGATGAAATGTTTAATTTAGGTTTAAATGATAATTATACTTAATTAATGGATAATTAGGTGAATATGGATAAACTAAAATGCCAAAAAACTTCTTTTAAAGATAAAATTGCCTATTAGAATTAATTAACTACCTACTTTCATGGTAATTAGTTAAATGAAATGCATTAAGCATAATTATCCTTATTAATGTCTAAGCAATTTAATCTCATGTTCATCTCAAACTTTCTAATAATTAATCAATCTTTTAATGCAATTACTTATTTAAAACATATAATTAATTGGTAACAATTGTCACACCCAGCCCATACCTGGGGTAACATGCTCCCGTAGCATAAGTACCGATCCTGCCCAAAGGAAAACTGCTGCTTATACCATAAGGGATACGTTGTCTCTAAAATCTGTTAAGGTTTGTATGGGTACACGTCCTTGTATTGAGTGGTGAAAGGAAGTAATGGCGAGGTATAAAACATAAGGCACATCATAACCTGGATAACAATCATTCATTCATGCAATTTGCGTTGACAAGCAACTCAATTACATTATATACATACGATACCAATCATACAACAAGGTTTGTAAAATTTCTATACAGATACACCATAAAATACAGAGTAGACTACTGCCATTAGGATCAACAGAACTACTCTAACAAAAATGATTCAGAGTATGCCCCTGAGGTCCCGTACCACTTCGAGAATGATCTTCTCTGCTGATGACCTCTAACACTTCTCTGATTATTCCCCCGAAGGTTTGGAACCTACGTTCATCAAATGATCAATGATGAGTATAAAACTCAGTGGTGCTAGGCAAATATAAACAAACACACAAATATAATTCATCACATAGCAAACCATCATAAGCATCATATATCGAGCATCGCAACCTATCAATATATGTAATGCGAATGCAACCATGCCTTCCAGTCTCCCTTATCCTCATTCCACTCATTCACTCTTGTTTTCTTGTGATTGTGCACATTCCTTTCGCACATACTAGGTCCCTGTAGGTACCGGTACTCATCTCCCGAAGGAGGGCATATAAACATGTGGTGCTTTGCACCCTTTTCCTACTGCAGGTCTCGAGACTCATCCCCCTTTAGGGAGGGCAATAATCTAAATGATTCCATTAAGGATCCCATCATTATTTGACCCAGTATGCCTAAACATTTTAGCTCTGCTCTCATCACTCTCTTTCCTTCTTCCTTCCTTAGCTCCATGCATGCTATACAAGTGCTTATGCATGTTTAATTCATGAACTATCCTCCTTTCATCATATATAAATGATAACATGCATTAAACATAATATACCAATAAGAAACATCATTCTTAGACCTTCCTTAGGTCTCAAAGCAAGAACAAACCAAACCAACACATATCGCATAAACTTAGCACAAACCTGGAGTCGAACTACTTCTGTCAATCCTGTCACTATCGAGAACCACTTCAATCTATCGTTCTCACACAAGCTAAAAGCCTAAAAACTCTAACTTTAATGTTTAGGGAATGTTTAAGAGGGTTTAAGAGGGTAAAGGTGAAAGAAAACTAAGTCAAAACGTATAAAATATCTTTAAAATGGTCAAACTTAAGTCGCGTACGGTCGTACGGATCCTGGTACACCCGTACCAAACTAAAACTCTTGACAATTACATTTTCCTGCAAGGGACGGAATGCCCAGCCCATACTTGGGGTAACATGCTCCCGTAGCATAAGTACCGATCCTCCCCAAAGGAAAACCGCTGCTTATACCACAAGGGATACATTGTCTCTAAAATCTGTTAAGGTTTGTATGGGTACACATCCCTGTATTGAGTGGTGAAAGGAAGTAATGGCGGGGTATAAAACATAAGGCACATTGTAACCTGGATAACAATCATTCATTCATGCAATTCGTATCGACAAGCAACTCAATTATATTATATACATATGATACCAATCATACAATAGGGTTTGTAAAATTCCTATACAGATACACCACAAAATACAGAGTAGACTACTGCCACTAGGATCAACAGAACTACTCTAATAAAAATGATTCAGAGTATGCCCCTGAGGTCCTGTACCACTTCGAGAATGATCTTCTCTGCTGACGACCTCTAATGCTTCTCTGACTGTTCCCTCGAAGGCTCAGAACCTATATTCATCAAATGATAAACACTGAGTATAAAACTCAAAGGTGCAAGGCAAATATAAATAAACACATAGATATAATTCATCACATAGCAAACCATCATATATCGAGCATTACAACCTATCAATATATGCAATGTGAATGCAACCGTGCCTTGTTGTCACACCCAGACTCAATGTGCCATGCTCCCGTAGAATAGCTAATGACTTCTTAAAAGGAAATCATTAGCTACCCTACAAGGGATGAACCATCATTTATGTATATCGTGCGCAAATATAAGCAATGATAAGCAGACGAAATAAAATAAAAATGTAAACCCCGACATACACACATATTACATTTACTGCATACTAAGAGGATAAATACATAAATACAATTCCAACGACATTAAGTCCTTACCTTTGATAAATCCTTGCCAAATGGTTGCCTTGGGATTCAGGTTCTTTACACAGCTGCTAACCTGCGTCCATCAAATGACGAACACTGAGTATATAACTCAGTGGTGCTTCAATCTAAATTAAATAATAATAATGCATAATTTATGGTATAAAGCAAACCTCTTTATCCTATCATACGCAGGCGTTACCTACAACATAATTATACTCCCTCACATGTCCACCCACGAACTATACTTGGGTTACAGGTCATCTATAACGTACTTATATCATATCATCATTGTCTATAGTGCATCATACACAATACAATTCTTCTAGCCAATCATATTGCATATCACATAAACATCGTAACTCATGTGAACATACGACATCTGTATCATACATAACACGTAGATACCATAATACATATTCATATATGTTTTAGAATTCATATCATACACAGTTACATCATCGTGCTTTATGGTATTTCTAGTGAATAACCATTTATATCCATTCATAATCTTTCATCATATTTATAACACATAATGATAATGACAATGCATGAGGATGCATTTATGCTATGCATCCATCCTCTTGTTTTCCTGCAACATAACATTTCTTTCTTTCTTTTATGATTATGCACAATCCCTCTCTCTTATACTAGGTCCCTATGTACCGATACTCAACTCCCGAAGGAGGGCATTCATTATCTGAATCATTAGACCCCTTTTTCCTTTTTAACTCTGTCTCAAGACTCAACTCCCATAGGGAGGGTAATAATCTATGATGGATTCCTTAAAGGAATCCATCATCATCATTATGACCCAGTATGACTGGAGCTTATAGCTCATCTTTTCCTTTCCTCCTTTCTCCTTTCTCTATGCATGTCATGAATATATTCATATATATATATTGATATGATTCATGGCATGATGCAATATCTCAGAATGTTATAGAGAATACACATAATTAAACCTCTAGATGACATAAGTCATCATCCACATCATTCACATAAGCTACATAGTTCATTATGTGCATACTTCACACATATTGCTAAATTATAACATGATTCATCAATGATTTCAATCACCAACATTCATAAACACATCATTATTCATCAAACACATATTTTCTCCCTATCAACATAAGTATTTGATTCCTTTATCCTTTTCTCATTAACTCATATAGAGCTTATACAGTAGATGCATAAGAATATAAGCATATGAACATAAACTATTAGTAATAAGGTAAGTACTCCTATCCATTGATGATTTCCTAATGAATCATTTATCATAAGAAACACTAACCTATAATGATGACACGCCTATCATATGCTCGTAGTCCCTCTGTAGACTCCCTCTAGTCGAAGCCCTTCGATCTTGAGCTATTCTTTCTCTAAATCCCAAAACCCTAATGTTTTAAGGAGTTTAGGAGAGTTTTTCTTAAGAAAAATCAGCATACTTATCCGTTTCAACCCTTTTAAAAGTCAATAGTTAGTCGCATACGGTCGTACGGATCTTAGTACGCCCGTATCGACCAAAATACCCTAACAAGCAAAACTCCTGCGAGGGACGGTACGCCCGTACCCCATTTGGCACGCCCGTACGTCCGCAATCCACCTGACAAACCCAATTTCATGCAAGCACGCGTATGACCAGACCACCCTTTGGTATACCCGTATAGCCTCCAGGAACCTAAGACCCTTTTGCTCCCCTATTTGGTACGCCTGTACGGTATTCCATACGCCCGTACCATCAGCCATTCTTCTCTTCCTACCATTCTAACTCAATCCCAAGCTACCAAAACACATACAAAACCTTCATACTATCATACATCATCATAATCCAAATACAGCCGTAATACATAACACATACGCATGTAATCATATAAAACTCCTAGGGTCTCTAATGTGGATATGACACTTGCAGTCTCCCTCATCCTCATTCCAGTCATTCACTCTTGTTTTCTTATGATTGTGCACATTCCTTTCACACTGTGATCCCGAAGGGATGTGGGTGCGAGTGGTGCTGTGGTAACTGTGTATAACAGAAAACAATGTGGAGTCGCCACCCGACTCATCTAGTCAACTCAATCGAGAAACTAAACAAGTCGGGAAAAATAAACACGAGCCTTCCTGCTGATGGAAAGCAGCCCGAATTTCTTCAGAGTTGGGTTCGGCATTTTGATTCTACTTATCTTATGTATTATCATATTCACTTTTCCGATTTTAATAAAAGCGCAAATCACACACAATTAGGTTGAAGTTCACTTAGGTCCTTTTTCATGGCATAGGGAAAGCAAGACATGTAGCAAATATGAAAGCAATAAAAAGCAGAAATAAAAGCAGAAAATAAAAGCAAGAAATAAAGCAGGAAAATAAAAGCAATTCGAGTATTTAATACAACCCGACCAAATGAATAACAATAAAATAAATCTTCAAGCGCTCCAGAATCATCTTGTTGGAATCCACCAAATTGGGCCTCGAATGAGTCTCGGGCCTATGCTCCAACCCACAAATCCAAACCCCAGTTTGCTCCTGCAAAACAACTCTCAGCGGGAACAACGTAAAATAGAACAAAACACGGACACTAACACTAACAACAGAATGCAAATGATATGAATCACGTAGGCAATGTCAGAATCACATTAAGATCATCCAAGCAATTATAACATTCATACAAACATGACAAGCATATCAAACACATACTAAATATACCATGCCAACAACATACTAAACACATGCATAACTTGATAAGCACATGACATACTAAACATAACAACAAACATGATAAGCATATCATCATAGCAAAACACATAACATGACAACACAAGCTAAGTATACTAATCATGCAACACACAAATCAAAACATGCTATCATAACATCATGACATGCATACATGATAACATGACATGTGAACATACCATAACATAACATGAACATGCTAAA
>CANYBF012034451.1:0-53324 GCA_948192965.1 Dalechampia spathulata
GGATCCCAAGGCAACCATTCAGCGAGAGTAGCTGAAGGCAGGGACTTAGGGTATTAGTAAAATATGTGTAATTAATTATTCATCGGTTAGTAAACAGTGATTGTAATAAATATTTATATGTCGTGTCATGCTTCGACATTATGTTGCATGCTTGCCCTTATTATTCATGCCACATGCATGATATTTAATCACGATCATCCCTTGTAGGGTGTCCAATGGTTTCCTTGAAGGGGAGATCATTGTATATTCTACGGGAGCATGTTACTCCCGGTGGGGCTGGGTGTGACATGCAAGAGGTTCGAACAGGGTTTGGATCTCAGGATCAGAGCATTGGTTCATGGCTTTAACTACGATGATTTCTCAGCTTTGATGGCTAATGCACTGAACCAGGAACAGATCCTTCAGGGGGGACAGAGGAGACAGGAAGCGGTGAGGAGAGCGTTCCGAGAGCCGAGCTCATTGTCAGGGTCCCCGAAGAGGGGAAGATTCAGAGGTCCCTTTTCACCTCGACCAGTGGGAGTGCGACCGCCTACACCTCGATGGATACAGAGTGGGAGACCCACTTATTCCAGTGGCAGTGGCAGTACAGGATCCAGATTACTACCGTGCCGTACTTGTGGCCGGACACACCACGGGGTTTGCCGGATGGGGTCAGATTTGTGTTACTGATGTGGCCAGGCTGGGCACTATGCCAGAGAGTGTCCTACGCGCGACAATATCCCGGTGCACACCGTATCAGAGGGTGGTTCGTATCTGCAGCAGAACCCGAATGTGAGGATGGGTCCTAGTGGTTCCCAGAGCTCAGAGAGGGGCAGAGGAAGAGGCCGAGGAGGCCGTGATAGTGGGAGCCGAGGAGCGAGCCAGGAGTCTATGAACCAAGCCATTGGCGTGCCTACCAGAGTGTACAATTTGGTTCAGCAAGATAAGCAACATGCCTCTGACGTTGTGATTGGTAATATTTTTATCTCTAATCGTGAGGCGTTAGTGTTATTTGATCCGGGTTCTTCATATTCCTATATTAATACGGAGTTTTCTTAAACACTAGAGAGGAATAGTGAGGAGTTAGGATATGAGATAGTGGTATCGAGTCCATTAGGTAAGAATGTTAAGGTGGGTAGAGTTTAAGACAGTGTCCCTTAGATATACACGGTGCGTGTTATCCATCAGATTTGGTTGAGATGCCGTTTAGGGATTTTGATGTTATTTTGGGTATGGAGTGGTTAGCACGATATAATACAGTGATGGATTGTCACCAAAAGACAGTAACCTTACAGTATCCAGAGCAGAGGATAAGAGTGATACAGGGGAATGTGCCGTCTGTAATGGCGAGACTGATTTCAGCAGTGACAGCACAGCGGTTGATGGCACAGGGTTGCGAAGTGTATTTAGCATATATGACAGATACCAGACAGGGGGAGATTCAGTTAGTTGACATCCCAACAGTTTGTGATTTTCCAGATGTGTTTCCTGCAGAGTTACCAGGGTTACCACCGGAACGGGAAGTGGAGTTTGAGATTGAGGTGATTCCAGGTATAGAACCGATCTCCATTACACCGTATAGAATGGCTCCGTTAGAATTAAGGGAACTGAAAGTACAGTTGCAAGAACTACTTGAGAAGGGCTTCATTAGACCGAGTATTTCACCTTGGGGCGCACTAGTATTGTTCGTTAAAAAGAAAGATGGGACGATGCGGATGTGTGTGGATTACCGACAGTTGAACAAGGTTACGATTAAAAACAGGTATCCATTACCGCGGATTGATGACCTGTTTGATCAGTTAAAAGATGCTGTAGTGTTTTCCAAGATAGATTTGAGGTCAGTGTATCATCAGCTTCAAGTTCAGGAGGGTAGTGTGGCTAAGACAACATTCAGGATGCGTTACGGGCATTATGAGTTCTTGGTAATGCCGTTTGGATTGACGAACGTGCCAGCAGCATTTATGGCCTTAATAAATATAGTGTTTACAGATTATTTGGATCGATTTATAGTGGTATTCATCGATGATATTTTGGTGTATTCGAAATCAGATGAGGAGCATGACAGGCATCTGAGATTAGTTTTACAGCGATTGCGGGAAAAGCAGTTGTATGGTAAGCTTTCTAAGTGTTCCTTTTGGTTGGAATAGGTCACATTTTTAGGACATGTGATTTCCGCAGAGGGCATTCGAGTTGATCCGAGTAAGATTGAAGCGGTTTTGAATTGGCCAATACCGCGAAACATCAGTGAGATCCGCAGTTTTCTGGGATTGGTTGGGTATTATCGACGGTTTGTGAAGGGGTTCTCTATGCTTGCTTTACCGTTGACGACGTTGCTTCGGAAGGATGTTTCTTTTTATTGGTTCGAGTAATGTCAGCAGAGTTTTGACCGCTTAAAAGACTATTTGACACAAGCTCCAGTGTTAGCGTTACCGACGCCGGGGATAGCTTTTACGGTTTATAGCGATGCTTCACTTAATGGTTTAGGTTGTGTATTGATACAGGATAGGAAAGTGATAGCATATGCGTCACAACAGTTGAAACCGCACGAAAGGAATTACCCGACGCACGATTTGGAGTTAGCAGCGATTGTGTTTGCCCTGAAGATTTGGCGTCACTATTTGTACGGAGAGTTATGCTACATGTACACGGACCACAAGAGCCTAAAGTATCTAGGTACGTAGAGGGAATTGAATCTAAGGCAACGACGGTGGTTAGAGCTGATTAAGGACTACGACTGCATCATTGATTACCATCCAGGTAAAGCTAATTTAGTAGCTGATGGATTAAGTCGTAAACTAATTGCAGGACTGAGGCAGTCACCTTTGATGCTGGTATTAGAGATGCGGCAGTTACATGGGTTGTTGACAGTGTAACCTGAAGGTCTTCTAGCTCAGTTGCACTTACAAGCAAAACCAGTGCTGACAGAACAGATTTGACAGAGTGCAGTGAATGATGAAGAGTATCAGACGAGTATTCAGATGGCACCGTACGAGGCATTGTATGGATGACGATGTCGTACTCCATTACATTGGGATGAAGTAGGTGAACGGAGATTGATTGGTCCCGAGTTAGTGCAGTAGGCAGAGGATCAGGTACATTTGATTAAGAGCCGACTGAAAGCTGCTTCCGATTGCAGTAAGTCATATGTGGATCTGAAACGATGGGATATTGAGTATAGTGTCGGAGATAAGGTATTTCTTAAGGTGTCTCCATGGAAAAAGATCATGCGATTTGGTCAGAAGGGTAAGCTAAGTCCGAGATTCATTGGTCCGTATGAGATTTTAGAACGGATTGGGCCGTTAGCTTATCGGTTAGCGTTACCACCTGATTTGGATCAGATTCATAATGTCTTTCACATGTCGATGCTAAGGAGATACAGATAAGATCCTTCGCATGTTATTCCGGTTGAAACGATTGAGGTACAACCAGATTTGACTTATAGTGAGGAACCGGTACAGATTTTAGCCTGAGAGACCAAACAGTTAAGGAATAAGCAGATACCGTTGGTCAAAGTGTTATGGAATCATCATACCAGGCAGGATGCGACGTGGGAACGCGAGGCTACGATGAGAGAACAATATCCCCACCTGTTTACGGGTAAATTAGTAGGAATTTCGGGGATGAAATTTCTTTTTAGGAGGGGAGAGTTGTTACACCCGCATTAGAGACCCTAGGAGTTAGGTCTTTATGTGTGCATATGTGTAGATGAATGATAGGATTGCTTATGCAAATGTGCTGTGAATGAGTATGATGATGGTTTTATGCTTGTGTGATTATGTGATGCTATGAATTGAAATGTATGAACTTATATGCTTGAATGTGTGTCGTCACTTTATTGAGAAGCGTGTCTTCTCGGTGGGATGAGGGACGGCCTGTATATGTGTATTGGAATGCATTAGAAGTGTGTTTCAGGTTAGTGAGGGGATTGGAGATGGTTAGGGATGAGTTTAGGCTTGCCAAAAGGCATGTTATGGGATTTTAACGAGTGGTACGGGCGTACGTATTGGGCGTATGGTCGTACGAGACAGGGGAATACAGGGATTTTAGGGCTGGAGAGCGTACAGGGGTACCAAAGGGCAGTACGGCCGGACGCGAGCTCGTAGTAATTTTAGTTTGTCAGTAACCTCGAGTATATACGGGCGTACCAAATTTGGTACGGGCGTACCGTTGCTCGCAGGAATTTAGGAAGTTCACAGGAAATTAAGGTTTGTCAGTTGAATTGAGCACGTACGGGCATACCAGAAGGGGGTACGGGCGTACGGCTGTTCGCAGGAAATTGGGTTTCTCAGAAGTTTAGGGTCGGTACGGGCATACCAATTCCGTACGGCCGTACGCGACGTTATATTTGACTTTTAAGGCTAAAAATAGACGAGTTTTCATTAGTTTTCCTCCCTTTTTCTTAACCTATAACACCTTAAACCCTACCAAATCTCCTATTTCAAGATTCTAAACAATTCTAGCGTCCGAGAATGCGAGATAGAAGTGGAATACAAATAGAGACAAGATCATTGGCTTAAACTAGAAGTAGCTTGCTTTTGAGGTATGTGCTAGGTGACTTGTGTTAGTGTTAGTTTTGTGTGTTTCGCCACTTTTGGCTTATTTCTATTACCGGAAGACTTATATTAAGTCTCGGTTTATAGTTTTACTTTGCGTTTGATTCATTGAGGCGTGATATATGATGGATGATGGTTTTGATGTTTGGATTGACATTTTTCCTTGCTTGATATGTGATGGATTATCCAAGCATTTATGTATACGATGAATGATTATGATTACATGCTTACATGCATGGCGATGATTGATGAGGATAGAAAGAGTGAAAAGAAAATGAGAAATGAGGGCAGAGCTCAGCTCTGGGCACACTGGATCAATAATGAATGGGATTCCTTCGGGAATCCATAGAAAAAGGATCTCCTGAGATGGGAGATGAATCAATAAATGGCCTCCTATGGGAGATGAGTACCGGTACCTATCGGGATCCAGCGTGTACGAAAGGAATGTGCACAATTACAGGAAAACAAGAGTGAATGAGTGATTAGAGGAATGAGGAAGACAGTAGGAGCGTTGGCATTACATTGCATATGATGTTAGGATTAAAATGCTTTGTTATGATGAATTGCTATATGTTTTTGTGATTGGTTACATGTGTTTCTAGCACCACTGAGTTTATCTCAGCGTTTGTCATTTGATGAACGTAGGTTCAGAGCCCACGGGAGAGCGATCAGAGAAGGAATAGAGGTCGTTAGCTGAGACGGACTGATCTCACTTGGTACGGGACTCCTGCAGCCTACTCCGGTTCCTTTTAGGATTGTGTGGCTAGGATGGCAGTAGTCTTGTATTTTGTATAGCTTTTGGTGGTTTTGTATCCACACTCACTTATTGTAAACAGGTTTTTATATTTATGAAATACGGTATAGCCTGTTAATGTTTATTATTGGAGTGTATGTGGATTTCTCCAGGGTATATGTATGCGCATCACGTAGTTCCGTCGTACGACCACCATTACGCTTAGAGTGTGTGTCCCCATACGACGTCTATACGATGTATCCCTGGTGGTACAGACACTGGTCTTCTTCTGGGGGCCGTTGTCTGTGCTACGGGAGCATGTTCGCCTGGGTATGGGCTAGGTGTGACATTTCAATTATTAATATTAATATTAATATTATAAGTATTAATATTTTATACTATTATTATTATTTTATAACTTATAATTATCAATATATTTAATTGTAATTATTATTATTATTATTAATCATAAATACTTTTTATAATTATTCATATTAATACTTATTATGTATAATTATTACTATTAATATTATTATATTAATGGTAAGTATTAATATTTAATACTATTATTATTATTTCATTGGTTATAATTATTAAAATATTTAGTTGTAATTGTTATTATTATTTATTATAATAATTTTTTATGAATCATTATTATTATTACAATGAAGAATGAGGGGGGAGGGAGGAGAGAGGGGAAGGGGAGAGTTGTAAAAGAAGGTGAAATAAAATTGGAAGAAGGATAAAAGAATATATATATATATATATATATATATATATATATATTATATATTATATTAAACAACATGGATAAAACTTTACTCTATAATCATGTTTCGATTGGCGGTAAGTGTGAACACGAATAACCTTTTCAAGGGTACTCATTGATGACTAAGGCAATGAATTGAGAGGTGCCAAACTTATAGAAACGGAAAGCAAAAGGCTCATGGTTCCATCATGGCATCTGCGGAAGAGCTAACTAAAAAGTCAGCTAATCATCTGGGTACTGACCCTTTAACCTTTATACGATCATGATGGTGATAATGAGATCCATGGTTATCTCATGCTTTGAAATGGGATTATGGCACATGGATGGATGAAATAATAAGAAATCTAAGTTATGGTCAGAGGGCAAGATGCATGATAGACAGCAACGAAAGAGGCAAATGGGTTTCAAACTTGGCTTGATTATGTTTCAAAGAATGAAATGGCCGAAGACAAGAACTGGTAAATGAAAATTGGTAATCATCGCCCATTTGATTATCTCACTACTTTTGGTAGTTTTATAAATTCAAGTAGCACCTCCAATCTTGGTGTCTATACATTTATATTCCTCATTGTTTCAAGTGTTACATCAATTAAAATACTGATCTTATTGTCAGGATCGGACACAAACCGGTTCTAGTCCGAGACCAGGAAAATCTGTATGATTATGATTTCTTGATTTGCTGAACAGCTTTCCTTTTGCACTTCTAATAACACCTACAAAGTTTGGGCTTTTTAGGAAATCACTGAGCGTAGATGGGTTCATTTTCTTTTACTGGATGGGCCTCAGCCTTAGTCACACCCACAAGCTGAAAACTATCGGTAGCAACGATTCAAACCCTAGTTCTCTCTGTAAAACCCCTATTTAAGGCCTGTCAGCCAGCTAGCAGTTCAGCTCTTTCTTCGTCTCGCCGTATGACCTTCATCACAGCCATCGCTTGCCCATTAATACAATCCCGTTTATATTAAAAATAAGCGATCCTGTTTTCTGGGTTATTGTTCTTCATTTGGTTTTCGTATATCTGAAATCTCAACTTGGTTTTATTTATCTGAATAAGAGGATCAGAGATTGCATCTGTTTTACCCACTCCTTTAAACGAATTTACGTTGCTACGGGAGTTATAACGGATGCAGATATCTAAAGGTTAGCTTACCAGCCCATTGCATCTTTCATATTGCCATGGTGTCAAATGGACTTACCGATATTCGTTTCTTTCATCAATCTATTCATTTCCCTGAAAAAAGACTGATTCCCGTTTCTGGGTTTCTAGATTTCTTACTGAAAAGCTAGATCTTTCTGCAACTAGCAAATGATCATTAGTATTATGATTTCTTTTTTTTTTTTGTTGATAATTGAAGATGCGAAGAAGGCAAATGATGGAGAACACAATTCTTATCCTACACACTGAATTACATGTGGATTGAAAATCTCCGCTTATTTTCTGATGCTTTGAGCTTCCCCATCTTTATTCCTGGATTTTCTCCGGCGGTCAGGACCTGATTTTCTCGGGAAAATGGTGGTTCGAAGCAGACGCCATGCCGAACCTCTACCCATTTGGGTTCCATGGTTGGGCAGAATGCCAATATGCTAAAAAAAATATTAAAAAATGTAGAATTCCATAAATATTATTCTTGTTAAATTATATGTCTTAATAACTTATTAAAAATATTTTAATAAAAAATGATTAATAAATGACTTTTTAGTGACAGTGATGACACATCTATATTAAAGATAAAAATATGTGAATTATATTTATTTATATTTGGGTGCATGTTTAATATAATAAAGTGATTCAAGATTATTATGGTTATGAATTAGTATTTAATATTGTCGGCGAGTTAAATGAAAAGACATGGTCAAGATGCCTTCAATTATTTTAAACAAGTCGTTATTACGCATTATTCATGATATTGGAGAGAAAGTGGCATCCTAAGCCCATGCCACCGACTCTATATATATATTAATTCCCGGTTGTAATGTTAAATTGTTGATTACCAAATATGTGGGTATAAATATAACAATTAATGTCACTAAATAATGAAAATATTATTTGAATTAATATATTTTAATCTAATTTACATCAATTAATTATTAATTGAATAAATAGATATATTTGTAAAAAAAATACGTGTTTTATTTGATAGCCATAGCACCACATGAATTTTTGTGCATAAATCTTATTATATAAGGGGAAAAAGAGTTTATAAAATTTGACTTTAGATTTTGGTCACGAGGCTTCTTAGAATATGGGTTCGTAACCAAGTTTAAAATGGTCTGAAATATGCACATTTATCGAGTCTCCTCTCTTCCCTTGCCTTGCTTCCATTGATTCTCAGTGCGCTGCTTGTTCTGTAAAGCTGCACCTCGTTTGCAAACGAAAATGAAGCACAGTGATGCACCCACGATTATATCTATTCCACCGCTCACCTCTTCCTCTACCGTCTCTCCGATATCAAACAAGAAATATGGTTCGACTGGTAGCCTTTTTGGCAAAACTCGGTACAAGTTCTGGGTCTTAGCTGCCATTCTCCTACTTGCGTCTTGGTCCATGTTCACCGGCTCCGTCACTCTAAAATGGTCCACTGGTCATTTTACCCATCTCTCAGATGATCTTGATTTTTCCGTCCATGATGATGATCTTGACATCCTTGTATGTTCACACTTCTCTTTTTCTGTCCTTGATCTTGTTGTTCGATAAGAATTAAACTTTTTTTTACTTGATTTGATTTCTGGGTTTTACTTTTTTCTTTGGATTGGGTGATTAGGAAGTGGTGGAGAAAGAGAAATTGGTGAAACATATGTGGGATATCTACGCACAAGGCAGTGCTAATAAGTTGCCCCGTTTCTGGCGAGAAGCTTTTGAAGCTGCTTATGAATCAATGGCTAGCGATGTTACTGTTGTTAGAGATTCAGCTGTTTCTGAGATCGCTAAGATGTCTCTCCGCTCCTTCAATCCGGATCTGTTTCTTGCTCAACCTACACCAGTTAGTATCCAATCTTCCTCTATGCATTACTGAGCATTGGATCATGCAATTCTTTAAGCTTGATAGTTGGTTTTTCCAGGTTCCAGTATTGTTTTTGGTATAGAATTTCTGAGTACTTACCTGAATCAATGTCTAGTAACAGGATTCAATACTTTATTGGAGGATCTAAACTTTACAGGTCTGGAGAATATGGAAACCCCAGTTGGAAAGATGATTCCACTGATGATGCTTTTGCAAAGATCTCTCTTTTGCTTCTCCCTTTTCCTTTCGTTGGCCTGGCCAGCGGATTATACGGATTTATGATGGCCTCCTCTAAGTTCATATTTTGCCTGTATTAAGGAACAAAATATCTGGTTTTTACGGATGATTCGCTTCAAATAGAGCCTGTTTGTCATCATCTTTCATCTAGTAGCATTCCATGCTACAGCAAGGATTCTAATCTTGTTGCAAACTTACCCTTTCTCCAGAAATCGAGTCAGAGAAAGAAGAGGAAAGCAAAAGTTCCAGCTAACAGACCAAGCGAAAGCCAGTAATGCCCGCTTGAAGTTCAGCAGAGACTGTCAACAGAAATGGGTTCACACAATGATGATCCATTGCACACGGAACTTGTAGTCTTGCCATGGATCATTCCCTTGATCAGAATGCAGTTGCAGCAAGTGCACATTTACATGCAAAACTATATACTTTAATGCTTCTACAGTTGAGATCAAATTTCATGAATTTATTATATTTTACTGTTAAGATGCAGAGCCAAAATTATCAATTTCAAAGTATAAACAAAATGTTCAACAACTATACTATTATTTTCCGAAATAGTTTGAACATATTTCTGATATTGTTTTTATATAAAGTTTTTTAGGACAATATTATAAAATGCAATTAAAGGGTAAATTAATGAATACATATCAAATAAAATGCATATAATAAATGAAAATTTAGAAAAGAAATTGAAATCATATGGATAAAACTCTAATGGGCCTGGCTTCCCTTTCGACACATGGAACTGTAACTCTTACCCGGTCACCGTCTGTCAGTAGCGCGGCTTCCTCAGCTCGTAAATGGCGGGAATCGTTCCCGCCAACAATTGGAAAACAAGCTCGTTATCCATTTGGCGGTTCATTCTCTATTTATATCCTCCATCTTTGCGTTCTCCATCTTTGTATTCTCCATCATAGTCGAAACCCATTTTACCCCTCCGCTGTCGTGACTCTGCAGCAGCGAATTTGATCGATCTCAAAGAATGGCTCAATCGGAGATTCAAAACAATAACCGCCCTGAAATCGAAGAACCTTTGCCCAAAATTCCAAAGCTTCAAGAAAACGGCCATCATCAAACATTCGAAACTCCGCTATGTTTCTTCAGGGTTAAAAAGCTTTCTGATAAAGCTGTTTTGCCTTCTAGAGGGTCTCCTTTATCCGCTGGTTATGATCTTTCCAGGTAAGTTTCCCAGGCACAAATTTGCCATTTGTTCTTTCGCAACTTTTGGAGAATGTATGTCATTGTGAAATTAATTTTCTGGGTATTTGGCGTTACAGTGCAACTGAGGCTAAAGTACCAGCTAGAGGAAAAACCCTAATCCCAACCGATCTAAGCATTGCGATACCCGAAGGAACATATGCTCGAATTGGTAATCCACAAAACCCTATTTTATAATATTTTTCTTTTTTTTTTTCCCGTTTTTGGGTGAATGCAGGATATTGATTTCGTACTTGTTCTGATATAGCGCCGAGATCAGGGTTGGCTTGGAAGCACTCAATTGATGTGGGAGCTGGAGTGATAGATGTAGATTACAGAGGACCTGTTGGGGTTATACTATTCAATCATTCTGATGTAGATTTTGAAGTGAAAGTTGGAGATAGAATTGCGCAGTTGATTATTGAAAAGATTATCACTCCTGACGTTGTCCAAGTCGAGGATTTGGATTCCACTGTTAGAGGCGAAGGAGGGTTCGGGTCTACTGGAGTTTGAGGTTTTGTCCATGTATTTAGCTAGGAACTGGGTTAGTTTTTGCTGTATCCTTGTGGCATTATGATAGTCGTTCTCTATTAAAATTTGGAATATGATGGGAACATGGTTTTCGACCTGCAAAATCAAATTTTCCTGTCATTAATCGTGCATAGTTTCATGGATTCCTCAAGGATTAATACTACCAATTTGATTTGGGTTGGAAACTTCTTGCTTTGAGGTTGGAAACTACCAATTTGATTCATAGTTTCTTGCTTTGGGTTGGAAACTTCTGTTAAAGCTTAGCATCCTCTCCGTTCGATTTTCACCTGGGTTCTTAGCATTAAATATTGAGAAATTTACAATTCGTTCTTTGTTTAAAAATGAATAAATCAGCCTTCAATTTACAAAATGATAGTGTTATATCTACGTTTCATAATAAAGAAAAGAAGAAATAAGATAGACAACATAGAATCCTACGAATTTGAACAGCTGACCTCCATAACACTCTAAAGACCTTCAAATTCGTCACTTCATCAACGTTCTCCTCTTGATTATTGATGATAGTATGCCATTTTCAATCTTCCAAGTGGTCTTCTCAGAACACTACCTGATCCGTGCTCAAGTCTACTAACATTTCAACATTTATGCACCTCAGAAGGTGGCGGGTTATGGGTTATTTCTCAAAAAATAACTAGACTTGAAACTGAGGTACGCTAGTTCGTAATTACATTACCAATGAGGGGTGTTTACTCAGTCTTACTTCAGAATTGGCTTGTGAATCCATTGTGGTCAGGATTTGAGGTACGGACATGCCTCCAGAGATTATTATTTCTGTACATCATGAAAACCAGAAATTATCTGCCGGAACATCATTACTAAAATGATTGTATAGTGGTTTTAATTGCGAGTTAAAAACTTGTACCAATTCCTTCGCGAACAGACAAATTAGGCCTCATAATATCTTTCATACTTATGAGAAACATATCTCCAGCATAAAGATGGTTGGTTGGCACATAAACACAGCAAAGTTCTTCCTCACCAATATTCCTCTGAAGAATCACGGTGGAAGTTATAAATCCGAATGCATATTCACCCGCACGAGGGTGTCTTATGATGGCTACTTCTTTGAAGGCATTTGTGGTCTGATCTGCAAGAGAACCAAGCGGCTTTGAATTTCATATAAAACAAGCTATGACTGCATGATAGCATTGGATGTTACCTGGAGATATTGCAGCACTAATTTGCTTTGATGCAGAATATATGTAACTTACTAAAGGCATTTTCTTGATGAACCATTCCCCAATAGTAAGAACAGAAGTTCCTAACCATGATGACATGAAAATGCCAACTAGGAAAATGAAAGTGATTGAGGTGGCAAATCCAAGACCTGCATGATGGCTGTATCAGTCTCGTATTGAAAGTGAATATGATAAACAAGATCCAGGAACCCCATTGAAGACTGAAACAAACAGTATGGACAAGAATAGGGGATAAAAACAAAACATAAAAAAGATGGCAACTTCAAGACAATGTTAAAGATGTGATGGCCATTGAGATTCAAGAATTTTAGAAATACAAGAAGCCATAAGCAGAAATACTAACCAAAAATATTGATTCCCAGATGATTATAAACTGGAGAGAAGAAACCATCAACGAAACTAATAAAACCCCAAGTGATGTAGAATGTAACCGCTATTGGAAGAAGTATGACACTGCCAACAAAAATATATACATAAAGA
This sequence comes from Dalechampia spathulata, assembly GCA_948192965.1. NCBI lineage: Eukaryota > Viridiplantae > Streptophyta > Magnoliopsida > Malpighiales > Euphorbiaceae > Dalechampia > Dalechampia spathulata. Next base: position 12,702 of record CANYBF012034451.1, read on the forward strand.
AAGCCATGATTTATCTGAAACATTGTCAGTAATTGCCAACTCCTTGTCCACAATTATAAAACAAAAAATAATAACAATAATAATAAAGAATATAATCAAACACTTACCATCCTGTCATAAACTTTTTTGAAGCCCAGCTGCGTACGACTGTCGACAGAGCCTATGCAAGAGAGAAAAGCAACAGAAACAGTGAATATTCACTTCGAAATAGGAAACACAAATTAATCTCTACGCCTATCTTTCTCCTACAACGATATTGTTTGCGCTCTGCCAGTTCCAAAACTAGCTTTTAGAAGTTACAGAGGCCAATACATTCCAATCATCTCATTTTCTCGAGTTACATCACGCCAGCTAATCTGAAGCACATAATTTTAATTTTTTATTAGGGATTAAATGAAGAAGACGATGTACAGAAAAGAAATGACCCCGAGGCCAGAAAGACGGTGAGAGGAAGGCGGCGTCGGCTTAGACTTTGTATTATCAGGCATTTCAGCCACTGGTATTAGCAGTTCTTCGTCTCCCTCCATCGCCATTTCTCTTGTCGCCATTTTCGCTCTGTATTTAATTTCAATTCTGTGTTTATCTATTCAGATTCGATTTCGAGTGTCTTTGCGTTTGCCTCTCTCCCTGCGCTTAACGAACAGCGGGAATATCGAGTTCGTTGGATCATTTCAGTGGCACATACATACGACGTCGTTTAGTTTGCTATTTTTACTACGTTTGTTAAACGACTTACCGTATCAGTTTCATAATCGTAAAATACATAAGAATTTTGTTCAAGAAACTCGCTTAATAATATTTTAAATTTTAAAAGTAAGTGAAAAATAAATTTAATTTAAAATTTATATTTATTAAAATCGTTAAAATCAAATTAATTGTGGATAATTAATTACTAAATTAACTAAAAAAATACATTTTAAATGCTTTATTTTTCATCATTTACACAGCAATATGAATAAACTCAACCTACTGTTTAATAGTCAGTTTTACATTTTGACTATGAAAGAAAAGCTGCAATAAGCATTGTGATCGTTCTTGTCAACAATGAAATCCACACAAAAATCTTGATTTCATATATATTTTTGTTGTTTAGTTTGGTGATGGAAAGAGTAGCAGAAGATCTCTGGTAATCTCGTCAAGCAGTCCATTGAGCAAATGCTTCTCCACATCCTTTATGACCCCATCTTTTTCCATGGATGCGAACTTCATTTCATGCCATCCAAAATCCCACATGCAATTCACATCTGGGTCCTTCCCACTCACATCGATTTCAAGCATTTTTGGCAGGTAATCTTCAACTCCACATTCTGTTTTATCATTTCTGCCGTAGGATTTTAACCTGTCGAAGTCTTTATTCAATTGCCTGATCAGGTCATCCAGTGATTTTACCTTCACAGAAGTGATGGAGATCCTTATGAATGGATGAAGACTCAGCTCTTGTCTTTTTCCTTTCCTTTTCATTACTTCATACCCGCAATCTAATACAAGCTTGCTCTCTTCGTCATGACCACCGGACTGGACAATGTCTGAAGGAATGTTGAGCTTGAGAAGTGCCTCTGCCGTGTTGAGAAATAGTTGACTTTTTATCAGTATCTGCTTGAGATGATTTTCCCTTTCTGTTAGTGGCTCTTCTGTTTCCAATATTGACGCCTTTTGATCTTGTTCGCTGTCCATCGTCCTTGGAGACTGCACAATTTTTATCAAACAAGTAAGTTTTCTGGCTTGTTTAAGTTCCTAAATGGTGCCAGTTTTTGATCCGAAAAGAAAACATATATTACTGTAAGAAAATACCTACCTCTTCATTTGGAGCTGGAATTTCTGCTACTTTTAGGCTTTGGTTTTGATCATACGCAGGAGAAGTGCAAAAATCAGAAGGATGTTCAGCTTGATTCTGTAGTTCTCCCAACATTTTTGATTGCTGTGTGCTTGGTACTGATCTGTTGGATTTGAGAATGTACATCTCCGTTGGCCTGCTGGATCGGACTTGCTCTTCTTCTCTGGACCGACCAAGTTTGTATTGCCTTCTGTGCTTCACTTCTTGCAATGCGGAAGTCTGGGGTTTCATTGTCCTTGACATGTTTTGAAGATTTCCTCTTTTTCTTGCCACTACTTCGTCAATCCTTCGAAGAGCTTCAGGTTTTTGCGATGGTGTAACGTTCACCTTTCTTGCAGATGGTACGTGAACAGGTTCTTCTTCCATATCTGGTGGAATGACAAATCTGGGTTTTTCTCTTCCTGGTTCAGGGTTGAGAACTTGGGTTGAAGGATTATTATTTGAGTCACTATTTACTGAATTTTGCTTGTTGTTTTCATTCAGAAAACAAGAAGTTGTGTTCCGAACAAAATCTTCATGTTGCCTCTTACTTGAAAATCCCGATGATTGCATTGTGCAGATTGATTCCGGGGAGGTTCTGTTACTAGGTGTCGGTTGGCTTGCATGTGAATGTTTTTGTGGAAATTTTGCAAAATCATTCGTGGGTTTCGGAGAGCTCCTGGATTCACTTCCTTGTGGTCGTTCTGTTTGAATCTTTTGCTTAACACTCTGCTTTTCGTTCTCTTCTGCATAATGTTTTTGTGACTCGATATTTTGAAGCATTTGTGGCTGTTGGAGTGCATGATTGTTCAGAGGCTTCAATTGATTGTTGGATGGGATCCTGTATGCATCTCTCCTCTCTGTTTTGGCTCCTGCTTTTTCATTACTTCTCTGTTCCCCCAGCTTATCATGTTTTGTCTCTCTCTCGTGAGTATCCTTTCGGCTTCCCATGCTTTGACTTGATTGTCTTCGGTTACTCTGTTGATTATCTACTTTCATGTTGGCCTTGTTTGTTCTTTTCATGGGTTTTGGGTCTTCCATGTCCTTCTGAGATGAGTTTCTCTCATGTATAGTTCCTTCAAAGCTGGCTTGGGGGCTTTCTAGTTTCCTTTCTGATTGAAAACCATGTGTTGTGTTTTGAATCGCTTGAATCTGGTTTGATTGTATCTGTTTATGTTTTCTGGTTGGGGATGCCAGAATCCCAGCATCTTTTGACTTTCGTTCATGCATAGTGCTTCTGTCTGCAGTTTTCCTTGTTATTGTTTGCTCTGTTTTCTCCCTGGAATTAGACTCTCTTTTTGTGTTATTCTTCGCACCCTTCCCTGGAAGTTCTTCTAGCCCCATCAGTTTTGCAATTACATTTGGAATTCTCCCCTTTTCTGGTTTCGAAATTGAGGAACTTGTCTGATTCTTCTGTGTTGGGAATTCTCCAAGACCTTTTGAGCTGGGGCCATAGCTGGCAGATCGCCTGTGGAAACCTGAGTTTGAGGTACTTAAATTACGTGCATCATGGCTGAAGTTTGCAGTTTCTGGTTGATAAGTCATGGCCATCAACCTCTGCTTGAGATCACTCCTTGCAGCTTCCTGGATGTAATGGGAATTCCTTGAAGCCCTGTCAAAAGAAAATATTGGCCGAGCAAGTTGCTTGTGCTCAGCTGTTCTGACAGTTTCTTCATCTTCATCATCATCAAGCAATGTGATTCGGGTTTTGTTCTGTGGGGTAATCATATACTCTGAAGCTTCTTGCAAATTTACTAGCATCCGCAATGATTCTTCCAAATCCATAGCCCCTTTCAGTAGTTCCTTCCCAACTTCTATCGAATATCTATCAAAGTTAAGGCCATTAGAACAAGCTCTTAGTATCTGATTTAACTTTTCTGCCCCTTTTGATATTTCTTTGATATGAAGATGAGAGACGGTAGGGAAACGGTTACTTGCTGGTCCATGCCTATCAACAGCGCTTCTTTCCATCCTGCCCATGCTTACTGATTGTCGGCCAATTTGATTCAAAAAACCGAGCACTGAACTATTGGCTGAAGAGTCGATTCTTCTGAGTTTTCCTCCATTCTCCAAGGCAAATGCCAATGCCATGGACAGATTTCCAATTTGTTCAGAATTACGACCTCTTCCTAAAACAACAATATCCTTTGAAGCTTCTCCAAAGGATAATGATTTGTGGCTTCCGGCTGTCCTGCTGTGTGTGCTTGCACTTCTGGGGCCAGTCTGATAACTTGCAGTTTGATGTGTTTTCATTTCTCTGGATCCTCTGTGTGTTTGCTTGGAATAAGAATACGCATCTGCATAAACCACAACATCTAAGTATGATGCTTCTGGTCAAACCAAGTAGTTTAGCATACAAAACACTGATGTTTTTAGATGATAACATTCTGCAACTTTTGGACAGGTACAGTATGATTTGCAATTTCCTTGTTTCTGATGAACTCTCTCTCTTTCTCCTACATTCTGAAGAAACGCTTGTTTCTTTGGCCGGGAATCTACCCGGGTCAGGATTGTAAAACTAAACTGCGATTACTGATTTAAGTTTTGACTTGAATACGACAAGCATGTCATGGATTTGTGGAAATTTAGAATCAAATGCAGTGGTGTGGTGGTGGTTTTACCAGGGCCTGGGGAATTTTTCATTTTCTCGTGTTTAATTTAAAATTAATCGATTCCTGTTTTCTCTGGAATTGCTCGAAGCAATTGAACAATAACCAGTATTTGCAGAAAAGAAGCTTGAAGGCACCGTCATGTTCCAGTTTTAGTATTTGAAAACAACATGAATTTGCTGCAGAATTTTAAATCTTAGTTCTATAGTTTAGAACATGCCAGATTCATGAATTTGCAAAAGATGAAATCTGAAACATTTCATAGGAGTCTTTGCGTGCAATCTAAATACTTCACTACATTTTCCTGCTTACCTCCAGCAATTGGCTTTGAATTTTTTGAGCTCTGAGATGCAGCCATTCGTTCCTTCCTCACCCGAAGATCATCCAACAGCTTCTGTGCAAAGTCAGATCTTTTCGCCATGTTTGCCTCAGCCGAGCTGAGTTACAACAAGCTCTCTTCAATTTTCTATCTTTTCTAACAAAAAAGCAGTAAGATATCACCAGAATCCGTGTGTTTTGGATATTACATGTAATATGACAAGATGGTGTTTTCCCATTTGTTTTAGATTTCAGGTTGGGGAAGTTTTTTCATAGTTGGGTAAGGTGGGCAGTCAAGTCCAAGGAAATGTAACAGAACGGAGAATTTTTAGCCTGGAAAGGTTAACTTGGACGTTATGTCTCACTCACACTCTCTCCCTGGAAGGTGTCCTGACTTTGATTCTAATCCAAGCAATGTCACAGGTTTCAAAGGCGGAGCTTCTTTGCCAAGCTTTCCAAGCTACACCATCTTTTCCGCTTTGTAAATTTACATTATTCTTTTCAGATTATTCCCCACTTTGCTTGTAAATCAGTCCTCATCCTAATTCTCCCATTTATCGTTCCATGATCAGAAAATGATCAAGGCCGACAAATACAGAGAATAAAGCTGCACCGAGAACATGGCCATGGCACACATGTAATACAGATTTGATCGAGTAGCTTGGAATAATTTGCTTGTCAGGAATCATGCAAAGCAAAGCTTGGCAAATTGGTTTGAGGGGCGAATTCCAGGCGTCAGAACCACGACTGAAATGCTGATGATTTCTTTATTTTGGGAGCATCAAAACTAAGTTTTGTTGCAGTTAGGCCCTTGCTTCAAATGTTAAGAAAACTGCAGTTTAGATTGACTCGCAAGAAGTAATTAATCATTAAATACGATTTAATTTGATTTTATTATTTTATTTATTTTGTTTAAGATGATCTCTGGAAGAATTCCCAGCAAATCATGAGTAGCTTGAATCTGGGTTCTTCCTTTCTAACTTCCTCGGCATCCATTTTAAAAAAGTGGGTGAAGAATGACTCTCATCTTTTCAAATCACACTTATCCAACTCCCCTTGTCTTCCTAAAACTCCTCAACCTTCCCCTCCACTTCAATTCTCATCTCCACCTAACCTATCCATTCAACTCAATCTTTTTTTAATCTTATTCATTTTATAATTTTTTAAATCCATTCAAATTATATATTTATTCCATTTAATCTTTTTATCTTATTTTTAATTATTATTTTAAAAATTTAAAAATTTTAAATTGAATCCAATCTGAAATTCTATAACTAAATATTTATTACACTTAATTGGTCAATATGATAAGGTATGATAATGTTTTAATGTAATTTCAATAATTATCTTATCTAAAATCTCATTTTAGATACTAATACAAAAATTAAAAATCATTTAAAGCTTAATAATTTTTCTATAATATTTTTATTTATTTATCTAAATTTTCTTAAAATTATTTTTAAAAAATTTCACATGAAATAAAAGGAAATTATTTAAAATGATTTAAAAATTTATATAGATTTTTCAAAATGATATATATTATAAATTAGATGTTTTCATCAAAATAATATCTAAAATAAGATAGAGTATTTAATTCATAATATCGATCATTTTGATAAATTATATAACTTTTCAAAGTGATTTTCAATTTTATTTTTTTTAAAAAAAGTTTGATTCATCATTAATTATTTAAGTGACTTTTAATATTTTAAATAATATAGTTCTTTTTTTATGTGAAACTTTTTTAAGGTAGAAAGATTCATATTTTAAAGTAAAAAGTAAAAAGGATATTTTAAAAAATTATTAAGTTTTAAATAATATTTTTAATTTTTATATCAATTTTTAAGATGATGTTTAAAATGAGATGGAAGAAGTAATAATTTAAACATTTATGAGACAATAAATAAATTTGATGTTACATTTTCAAAATATGAATTGAGTTTTAAAATAGAGGAGTTTTTACAAATTTGTTAAAAATAGAGGAAAATTTATAAAAATATTATATTTTTAAAAAAAATTATAAAAACAATGAATTTTAATTTATAAAAAGATGTATTTAAATTTATTATAAAGATTATTATTTTATAAATTATTATTTTCATAAAAATTTCAAAAATCATATCATACCATCATACAATTTAAAAGCAAAATCCAAATTTTTTAATCATCTTTTTAAATTGAAATTTTTTCAAAAATATTAATTTTTTTTGAAAATTTTCAAAAATAACATATTTTAAAAATATATTTATAAAGATAACATTTTGAAAATTTGAAATAGGTTTATTTTTAATTTATGTTCAGGTATAAAAAATTTTATTTTAGATTAATATACATAATTCTTAAAAATATTGATAAAAATTAATTATTTTTGATAAAAAAGAATATAAATATTTCCGTAATTATCTTGTATAAATTTCAAGGATCTAAATCTGTATACTGTGGCTTCCATGCAAGAACTTCACATATAAAGAAATGAATATTAATTATTTTTGAAGGAAAAAATTATAGATGATTAGTTTTTTGAAGTCAAAATTGAGAAGTTAAAATCAAAACTGTGATTCCCATCATATCTCCAGTGTATTTACGCAGAAGTTGAAGCTTCTAAACCCATAGTTCAACCAACACTTTACATGAACTATGAAACCGAGCATATTTGCCCCTTTTTAGCCACCCTTCAATATTTCAAACCATTGCAATACCTCAAATCAAAACTGAATGCATATATTAAATAATTAATTTATGATGTTTGAAGATGATTTGATATAAGTTATTTAGAGAAATCTAGTTAAAGGAAATGTTTACCAAATAATTAAGATCTCTTCCTTCTCATAATTAGTATAGATTATTATTATAAGCTGTAAAGGTGGTGGGCTGCCGTAATTGTTGAAGGAGGTATCGCATTTTGAGAAAATAAAAAGTCAGCTGTAATACAGTTATGATGGGTGCTGAAAACTTTTAATTTTTTTTTTTGAAAAAGGTTGTTGTATGTAGTTTATACGCGTACCCTCTACCTATAAAAAGACAAAGGCAGTAAAGGAAAGTACATCCCCATAAAATCCCAAACCCGACATAAGAGAGAAAAACAGGGAGAGGAAGATAAAATAAATAGAGAGTATTTTGTAAGTCTTATTATTTATTTCTTTCAATAAAATTCTTCGATCATTTATCTATGATTTTTTATCTTAATTTGTTAGGGAGTTTTTCACATAAAATTTGTGTATTCTATCTTTATTTTTCTCAAATTTTAACTATAGTCCTTCTTTATCCGGTCCATATTTTCAACAAGTGGTATCAGAGCTTTGATTCTTGTTGAAAGAATTTTTTGAAAAGGAGCACACCAAAAGGAAGAAAAAATTACAAGGGATTTTTCAGTGTGATCTGTTAAAAAAACGGACGTAAAAAGTTAAATTTCATGAACAGTGAAAAATAGTAATTTTTGAAAGGTGATGGCACTGTAGCAACATATTGGGTTAAAGTCCTATTCATTTTGTTTATTACTGTAGTGGATACTGTAATGGTTCGCTACAACAGAGGTACTATAATGAAGTATTGTAGTAAGAATATTGTAGCAGAATATTGTTCATAATACTATTTATGAGAAATAGTGGGAGCTAATTTTTGCTCAGAAATTTTATGATAAAAGCAATGGTGATAAAATTTGAGATCAAGAAGTTTAATGGAAGAAATTTCTCACTGTGAAAATTAAAGATAAATGCTATATTGAGAAAAAATGGTTGTCTGATGGTGAATAGTGAAAGGCTACAAGATTACACAGATGATAGTAAATAGAACGAGATAGATGAGAATGATATAGCAAATCTATATCTAGCACTTGGAGATGGGATCTTGTCCAACATTGAAAAAAAAGAAAAAGGCAAAGGAGATATAAGATCATCTCATCAAATTATATGAGGCCAAATCGTTGCATAATAAAATTTTCCTTAAAAGGAAACTTTGTATCTTGAGAATGGCAGAATCTACTTCAATGATAAAGCACCTTAATGTATTGAATACTCTGTTTTCTCATCTTACATATTTGGGCTATAAAATAGAATGTCAAGAATGTGCGGAACTTCTACTTCAAAGTCTACCAGATTCGTATGATCAACTTATCATCAATCTCATGAATAATGTTCATTCTGATTCTCTCATATTTGATGATATAGCAGCAGCTATTCTTGAAGAAGAAAATCAACGAAAGAATAAGAAGGATAAACAAACTTGTTCATAATAAGTGGAAGCTTTGACAGTGATAAGAGAGAGATCAACAGAACTTGACCTAAGTGAGAGTCACAATCATGATAGGTCAAAATCAAAGAGCAAGAAAAATTTCAAATGTTACCACTGTGGTAAGAAAGGTTACTTGAAGAAGGATTGTTGGAGTTTGAAGAATTCTAATTCTCAAGGGAATGTGGTAAGCATTTCAAATAATGGAAATGTATTGTGTTGTGAAGCAGCAATATCAACTGAGAGTAGGAAGAAGTTTATTGTTGTATGTAGATGATATGTTGGTACCAAGCCCCAACAAAGATCATATTGAAGAATTGAAGGTGTAGTTGGCTAAGGAATTTGAAATGAAGGACTTGGGACTAGCAAATAAGATTCTAAGGATGTAAATTCACCGAGACATAAATAATAGAAAGATTTAGCTTTCTTAGAAAAATTATTTGAAGAAGGTTTTATGACACTTCAAACTAATTTCTACCCTTCTTCCTATTAGTTTCAAATTATCATCTAGTATGTGTCCTATCAATGAAGAAGAAAGGATGGAAATGTCTCGAGTATCATATGCATTAGTAGTGGGGAGTATAATGTTCACGATGATTTGTACATGACCAGACTTTGCACATGCAGTGAGAGTAGTAAGTCGGTATACAGTGAATCATGACAGAAGGCATTGGAATGCTGTGAAGAGGATTCTAAGATTTATTAAGGGAACCTTAGATGTTGTTTTGTATTATGAAGGATCAAAATTTATTATCAGAGTATATATTGACTTGGATTATGCAGTTTATCTTAATAGAAATAAATCCATCACAAGGTATGTGGTCACACTTATTGGCGAAGTCATGAGCTGAGTATCAAAACTGCAGTTAGTTGTAGCAACTTCAACAACAGAAGTAAAATATGTACCAGCTACACAAGCTAGTGAGGAAGCAATATGGTTGAAAATGATAATGGAGAAACTCAGGCATGAATAAGAAAAGATTTTCTTTATTTTGTGATAGTCACACTGTCTTGCATCTCATAAAGAATCCAGCTTTTCATTCTAAGTCAAAGCACATACGAGTCCAATATCATTTCGTTTGAGAGAAAGTGGAAGAAGACATAATGGATATGCATAAAATTCATACTAAAGACAATCTAGTAGACTTTATAACAAAAGTAGTTAGCATTGATAAGTTTATTTGGTGTTGATAATCTAGTTAACTGATAGAAGCATAAGCAGTATAGAAAGATAAGGACGAAAGAATGATATGAAAATATAATTGATTTTTAATCAAATCTTCAAGTGAGAGATTGTGAACTGTAAAGGTGATAGGCTGCTACAATTGTAGAAGGATACATTGCATTTTGAGAAAATAAAAAGTGAGCTGTAATATAGTTATAGTGGGTGTCGAAACCTTTTAATTAAAAGAAAGGGTTGCCATACGCATACCCTTTACCTGTAAAAAGGAAAAGGAAAGTGCATCCCCGCAAAATCCCAAATCCCACATATAAGAGAAAAACAAAGAGAGAAAGGAAAAATAAATAGAGGATATTTTATAACTTTTATTATTTAACTTTTATTATTTATTTCTTTTAATAAAATTATTCAATTCTTTATCTGTGATTTTTTACCTTAATTTATTTGAAATTTTTCATATAAAATTTATGTATTTATCTTTATTTTTCTTAAATTTTAATTATAATCTTATTTTATCTTATTCGTATTTTAAACAATTATTAGGAGAAAATAACAATACCTGCCCTGTATATCATCATTTTTACATGTTAAAGATTGCTAGCTGGTTGTCATTAATTAATCATTTTTAATATCTAAAGCAAATTATATTTTATTTTTGAACCAACGTGTTGCTCATTGTACTTGTAAATAAAAATCGAGATACTGCCTATTAATGATATTAAAACGACCGCCCTAGTTCCTTGTCGTATCCAACCACGATTATTTTAATAAATAAATGCCACGTGCATCTAATCTTACACAGTCAAAACGCTAAAGTTCGAGTCCGGCACCTTCCCAACAAATCCTAACCATAGATCAGGAGCCAACTGTCTTTCGGAAAATATCGTCCTTATCTTTCCGTATTTTCATCTCTATACGCAAACTATCACAGCCGTTCGATCGTCTATGATTCTTACTTATAATAGGGTTTGTCTGTCCTTAATTAGCTAGCTATATTAAGGTGGTCTTTTATTTACTATTTATAGGCGTCCCTCCCGCCTTATTTCTTAGACCTGTTATTCTATTATTGTTTTTTGACTTTGCTCTTGTTGAAATCGAATTCATCGTTCAGCGATCCGCTGTTGACCATGGATCTATTCGCGATCGTTGATTTTGTTTCCGGAGAGATCTTCATGTTTAAGTTGTTAGATTGTCTCAGATCAGCACGTTTTCAAGCCGTGTGAGCTCAACTCAGCAAATCAATGGCTTTTCAGGTTATCTATTCTCTTTATTTTCTTAAAACTGCTCTTCTGTTCGTGTTAGTTAATAAGCTAGCTTGTTCTAATTGAAATTTTGTTTACTTTATCAGAATTTTAACATCTGGCTCTGGTTCTTTTGATATATTTAGCTAGCTGAGGCATTGATTTTGATTCTTATTGTGTTAAATTTTTTTTCGTGGTTTTGCTAACTGATATTAGATTTGATGTGAATTTTAAAACTTTAATTTTGTTGATAGATTGTGGGACGTGTTGTGATGAGCTTAAGCGGTGGATAAATCGAGGCCGTTGACTCGTTGCTTTATGATCGATGCCTTGCGCTTTGATGATCGTTGATAGGACGCTTTTGTACTGGATTTTGGTGAATTATTAGGCAACCAAAGGGTTGGTTTGTGATGATTCATTATTCATATGATGTGAGTACCTTTGTTCTGTGGCTCTTACATGATACGTAAGAGCGATAGATGATCGATTGTGGTGAAGATGATGGAGAGGAGGCCGGAAGATCATGTGTAGTGATTGGACTTGTGTGTTAATTGGTGCTGATGTTCTGTGGCTCGACCTTTGCCATGACAGGTGCGCTTGCATGGCAGGTCTTAAAAAAAGCTAATAAAATTTATTTTTGATTGGTTTCAGGGGAAGGAGAGGCACGGGGGTCATTAGTTTTTTTTGCCCGGCTCTCTTTCCCTTGTGTGTGTGCGCCCCTCTTATGCGTGTGCCTCTGCGTGCTATCTTTCTCTTACATATCTCTGTTATGATTTATGGACCTGTCAATCCAACATCTTATGCAATCAACAAAGGGAAATCAAGCAACAACTACGCAGGAATCAATTCTTTTCTTCATCAATTCAACTATGAAAGGTATAACACTTCAATGGTATCTTTTAAATACTATTATCCATTGTTAAACAACGTGACTTTCATGTCGCAATCGGTGAAGTGAGGGGCTTTAGAGTTCTTCTATTTTTTTGAAAAATTCTTATTATTTTCGAACTTTTTATGCTGAATGATAAATTTTGATAAATATTTATATATATTGGATAATATATTTAATTTTAGTAAGTATTAATGTAGATAATAGTAACATATTTTCTTTTTTTAATAAAAAAGTTAATTTTTATACTTTCGTTTTCCATTTTTAAATATTAAATCTTATTTACAAATGTCTCTGGATTTTCGAGGAAATAAGCTTTAATTATCGAAATGATACCTAAATTTCTACATTAATTAATTGTTCAAGTAACGATGATTTCAGTTTCTCATTTAATCATTCGTTTTTCCCACCAGACGCTGAAACCAACCTAATTTTGGTAAGTTTAAACCTTTGCGGTCAATAAATTTCTACTGTTTAGCGTATTAAGTATTAAGTTTTGATTGAAAGAGTATTGAATCGTATTGAAGTAGCCAAATGATCAACGTTGCGGAAAATTATCTAAATCTGCCAAAACCATTGTAGCCCAATTGATTTTGTGCTACGCAGATGTAATTGATAAACCGTTAAATGAATGATTGGTGCGTTATTGTTAAATATGCCGATCAATTTTTCATTTTTCCCCGTATCTTGGAGTCCAGATTGTTGGCTGAAATCTTAATGTAAAATTCATATGTAGCAATAAAAGTCAAACTGCTACAAGATCTGGTTTTTATCGTCCCTCTCCATGTTTTGTACTATGTAGTGGGGGGATTCTCCTGTTTTGCAAGGTCAATAGTTATGTTGGACGACTAGTGGTTGATGTGCATGGTGTAGAGTATCTTGATGTGTTCAGGGAGCCGCTCCGGGTGCCTCTGCACGCGTACTGATTGGATAGCTGGCGCATGCTTCCAGTTCGTGGAGTCTTCTGGGTGTGTGTCTCGGGTTTGTGGATATACAAGATGGCCTATTGGCAAGCAGGTTTTTGATTTGTACTCCAAAATACTGAAGGTGAGGAGTTTTTTGAATTATATTCTTGCTCAATTGTGGTGGTGTAAGCTTCTTGTTTTGCATTTCGTCTGATTTCAACATTTGATATTTAAGTGCAGGAATCTGTGTTTCCATGATACTATCTAGTGCTATGCAAGGATTGATTTTGTTTCAACGTCGATCACCTTTCGGATGGGTTTGAAATTTTGTTGCAGATGCTCTCTTTATTCATTCGGTATTATGGTTAAGTTCTGTTCTCTTGAACAGTGATAAAAATTCGTTTGCAAGGTTTGCTTCATGAGCGATCAGTTGCTGAATATAAACTCCTTGAAGCAAGCCGTTCGTAATTGTTCGAGATGTTATAGTATCGTCATATCTGAATTTGCTATTGCTTAGTTGGCATCTTCCTCTTCGAGAACCTCTGGTGGACTTCTGATCCCCAGTTTCCACATTGTTCTGCTGCAAAGTGTAATCGTTAATTTAATCTCAACTCCACAATCTTTCATTTCTTTTGTTGCCATTCTCTCTTTAAATTTTGTTATTATCTTCCACACTTGTCATATGAAGTACGTGTTTTTACTTTTGTAGGAATTAGGTGCCTGTTAATATTAAATTCAAAGTGTATATGCTCATCATGTCATTTGCTGGTAATCATGCAGTTCGGTCATTAGGCGTTTTTCGTTTCGTAAGTCAAACATGTTACTCTTGTTATTTCTTTGTCCAGACGTTGATTTATCTTGGTAAATACGCAAGTCATGATTCTATTGCGTTAGTTCTATTGGGTCTGAATCCTGGAATTTGTCGGGTATTCATCTGTTAAATCTTCGTTGACCATGTTTCTAGCATTGCTTGCTTGAGCTGCCCGACATGTTCGCTACGATGTGGCAGCATAATACCGTGGCCATTAATAATTTGAGGTATGGATTCTTTAAAATTACATGATTGTGTTATAATTATATATTTAAGATGTTTCTCTTCTTGATGGGTCATAAATTGTTAGCTCGCAGCTTCTTGTTTGTTATCTATTTTCTCGCAGATGGCTCATTGAGGTGCTATAACAAATGAAATCATGTATCAAGTCCTTGCACATTCCTCCATTTATTTGTAATCGCGGCATCCAGGGGATGGGATGATGCGCAGCGGTTTTTTAATTTATAGATGTCCATGTCATAATTCATCTTATCGGAAGTGTTTTCATATATTTTCTTCTTTTTTAATATTCTCAAATCAGACTACCTTATATATTCTCGACGACTGAATACTTTCTATTCTTTTGTATATTCGTTAATATATGTGAACGTGGTTGTCGATTTTCACACATGCAGATGTCCGGAAGTTAAAAATTCGTCTTATTGATTTTCTTCACAGAAACTGGAATTATTTTTGGACAACTTTGGCAACCCAAACGTGAAATTTAAACTGATACAATTGTGCCTTGTTTGGATCCTGCCTAGGTTTGGGTTGCTCGAAACGTTATTTTGTTTTGCGGGGTGGGTGAAGAAAAGAAAATTGGTGGGCGGGTTATTTTATCTTCTGTTTTTAAGCATTTCAAATAGTTATTAACATAAATTTATTAAGAACCGATAAGTGTAACCTGTAGTTATTGCCCTTGATTGATGAAGTTTTGTTCGGAAGAAGCTGCTTTCTTTTTGGTTCAGAGCAAAAAAAAAAAAAGGCGATGTTGCACAGACGCGGGCGGACCTGGGTAGTTTTGGAGTGATTATGCTGTGTTGTAGCTGAGGAACACCTAACGCAGATCCATGAGCTCAAAATGGCGAGAGCGCCCAGGCCTTGTTGCTTGGGAGGATGGTGGTTCAAATCCACCTGGATCTTCTAGAGCGCAGTCGGTGACGAAAATTTTCTTTTCTCGGTGCACGCTTGATGTATTTATGCAACTTTCAATGGTCCCGCAGTATATTTCCCGTCTTGTGGGCTTTGTGCGATCTTTGAACGCAAATTTCTCCAGGAATTTATAAATGTAACATATTTCATGAATTTGTCTGTGTATATAATGCACCTATATAAATATAAATATTTTAATGAATTTCTACAAATGTTTACTGTAATAAGAATGTGCCAACATTAACAAAAAAAATATTCCTCTTGAGAATTTTCTCGAGAGACCTGCTTCGTTGGCATCAATAAGTCGGTGGAGTGGTGGTACCTTTGGAATGTGAGGTGAAAGCTGTGGTTGAATCAAGCTTCGAATTAGGGTGGTAATGTTTGACTCTTCTTCACCTGTTACGATTGATGGAGCAGCAGATAAAATGAGGAACAAAAGAAAATCGAACTGTTGTTTCTATTCTAGCATAGGAGGATCGTATAGAGCGGACACTGATTACTCACCAGTTACTAGTGTAAGTTGTCCGATTGGATCAAGTTCTTAGAAATATGTCTGTAGACGTGACACGTTGACCATATAACTTTTGGGGTTGTCTCGACAACTAGCCTAAAAGCCAGACAAAACAGCCAAGAAGAATGCTGTTGGACATATGCACAGGGTTATAATCAATTCTTTTCTGTGGTTAATGCCAGGTCATGTTGTTATTCTCCTGGGCTCTAGAATACAAACGGGGATGAGTCAGCTCGGTCATGTGATTCAAAATATTCCAACTTTCAAAATCGAATCCAGCAATTTCTATTCCGTTGAGTCTTTCTCACACAAATTACAAGCCCTCGGAAGGATACGCAAAAGGAAACATCTCCATGTTTAGCATAACATGGTGGATCGTGCCCCATTTTCCACCGAGCCTGCGGAAAATTACGTGTATTGTGAGCGAATGCTTGGGAAAACAACGCCAAAATGTAATTACTGATCTTCATTGCAGTCCTTATCAATTTTTGTCAATACGGCTTCCATAATACGTTTAGTTTTTCCACTCACAATCGTTGATTTTTGGGGTATATTTTATTAAAAAAATTATATATTAATAATACTTTGTTATAAGATTTAAAACGTCTGTTGAGCATAACATAATAAATTAATTTCAAAAATGGACAGAGGAAATGGTGGTCAATCAATTTGTTTTTGTTGAATCAATCCGGCTTTATTGTCTGCTTCTAGAATTTTTGACTTTTTTTTTTTATATTTCTTAAAATAAATATATAATTTTATAGGAAATGTAATATATTTTCTATGATTTAATATTTGAATTGAAATCAATAATAAAATTCAAATTTAATGATTAATCTATTTGATAGTTTAGATTTAGCATTCACGTATGTAAAGAGTTTCCTCCTCATGGTTATCGATATTCATTATTATTTATTTAAAAATATGAAATTTATTTTTAATGATATTTTTATAAAAAATAATAGAATTTGAAATTCTATTTTAGTTGTTTAATAATCAAATAATAAAATTTCAGATAATATTTGAATTTTTTTAATTTCAAATTGATTTCCTAAGATTACAGGATATTAAAAGCATTTTAGGTAATATAAAAAGAAGATTAATAAACAAACCTACTTGATAATAGTTGTTAAAAAGAATTAGATTAACTTAGTATGCTAATCACCACTCATAATATCCTCCTCATGGTTATTCATATTCATATTTATTAGTAATAAATGATTTTTTTAAAAATAATTTATGTAAATGGGACTATCGGAAGTGGAAATGCCAGCAAACAATTTGCATAGTCCTGTAAACTTTCCGGAGCACACGTGTCTTGATTCGCTGATCCACAAGCAGCTTGTCCCATCTCTTGTCTCATATACATATACCTACATACATACATACATATATATATATATTATATCACAATATCACTTTTGAAAATGTTTTTTGTTGTTAAAATAATAATAAATTTGAATTTTATAAATTATTTTATAGCAAAAAGCTTCAAATTCACGAAATTGTCCGGCCCAGTCCGTGATACCGTACAGCAAGTAGAAAAAAGACCGTTCAGTACCCGCTTGCATTCAAAAAGCCTGTCTTCGTTTTGCTGAATCTTCTCTTTAAAGAAAATTACCATTTCAGACTAAGCTGGGTCTGTTTTGGGAGCTCCAAATCGTCGTGAAAAAGACAAAGATCGATCCAAAAAGGAATTGCCATCTCCTTTTTTCCTGGGTACCCGTGCCAGTCTTGTGTCTGTTCAGGTCTGAACCGCTGAGAGTGTGTGTCTGTAATTTGGTTTTCTTTTTTGTTTGTTATACGTCTTTTACACCTGAATTTGTTGCAAGCGTTCATGGAAGCATGTGGGTAATTTGGTGGGTTCGTGTTTGATTCTGCCTTTTCGATTTTAGGATTTTTTTCTTTTTCAGTTACGTAGAGGATTTCTATGGAACAGGATAAAAAGCTTTGAGCTTTGATTCACTTTTCTTGGTTTATAGATAATGTTTTGTCGTGTATTCAGCTTCGTGATCCTCCTATCTTCTTTTCTCCTCCTGTTTCTCGTCTTTTTTTTATTTGTTTATGAAGGATGGCTTTTCTTAAGTTGTTTTGTTTTTAATGCATTCAATCAGCAAACGCAATTATTATGTTGATCTGACATGCAGTTCGCGTGCTGGTCTCTGTTCATGCATTTGTTGTCGCTGATTATCTGTATGAGTTTCTGTGATGTAACCGTATGAAATTTGAATTCTTTTTGACGTATGGACTTTGTGATCTATCTTGAATCTTAAGAAGAACAACTGATCGGCTTAGTAATTGTTTGGAAAATTGTTCTGGCATTAGATTAATCCTCTTGGCTGAATACATGACTGTTGTTCTGAATCAGTAATCTTCTGGGTCATTTCCTGAACGTGTTATTCCTTCCGGGGACAGTTTATTCCATTCGTATTTTGGCACGTAGGATTTTTGATTGATGTATGATGATGTTTTAGGCTGAACTAGGTAACAAACAGTGGGGCATATATCAGAATGTTTCACCGGTGGACTAATTCCCACAAGGATCAGGAGGATGAATCTCTGCAGCACACGTCCAAGGTAGTGTTTGATTCAAATGAATTCCATAAATTTCACGGTATTCATTTTTAAATCTCAAGTGATTGTGCTTGATTTATGCATTTAAAAGGTTTTATATTGAAATCATCCATAAGAATTCATTTTACAAATGAAATGAATTGCTTGAGAGAATTGAACTGAACGAAGCCTAAGGTTGTTCTGTCCGGACTTCTGTTGCATTGGTTACGCGTTGAGTCTGCTATATGGATCGGATATTCAAAAGCTTTGTTCGATGTTATTTCAGGTTGATGAGCTTAGGAAGGCCATTGGACCCTTGTCTGGACACAGTTTACGATACTGCACTGATGCATGTTTGAGAAGATATCTGGAAGCCCGGAACTGGAGTGTAGAGAAATCGAAGAAAATGCTGGAAGAAACGCTTAAATGGAGATCGACGTATAAGCCTGAAGAAATTCGTTGGGTATCGATTGCTTTCCTTGATTTTGATCTAGAGTTTCGGACTTGGATATGTGAAAGTTTCCCTCACCTTGGAAATTTGTGTTATCTCAGAATGAAGTTGCTATTGAAAGTGAGACTGGTAAACTGTACAGGGCCAATTTTCGGGACAGACATGGTCGGACTGTGCTCATACTGAGGCCAGGAATGCAGGTATTATATTGGATTGGATGATTCTTACAGCAAATTTTAACGTTTTGCCGTTTGAAAATTAACTGTGTTGGCAAATGGCAACCTCTGCAGAATACCAAATCCATGGAAAATCAGCTACGGCATTTGGTGTATATCTTAGAGAACGCTATACTTAACCTCCCAGAAGGTCAACAAGAAATGGCATGGCTGATAGACTTCACTGGCTGGTCAATAAGCAACAGCGTCCCCGTAAAAACAGCTCGTGAAACAATCAGTATATTACAGAACCACTATCCTGAGAGGCTAGCCGTAGCATTTCTCTACAATCCTCCAAGGATTTTTGAAGCATTTTGGAAGGTCCGGATTTTCCTTTGCTTAACTATATGTTGGTTTTTTTAGATGAACATCTGAAAATACTGAACTATATGTGGGTTGTGCGTTTTGCATGCAGATTGTCAAGTATTTCCTGGATACAAAAACATTCCACAAGGTGAAGTTCGTGTATCCCAAGAATGTCGAGAGTGTGGAGCTGATGAAGTCGTATTTCGATGATGAAAATCTGCCAACCGAATTTGGAGGAAAAGCTGTGTTGGAATATAACCATCAAGAGTTCTCAAGATTGATGGCTCAAGATGATGTCAAGACTGCTTCATTCTGGGACATTGATGACAATAAGAACCAAGCAGCTGTAAATGGGCATCATGGAGCTGAGGTTTTACAGGAGCCCATCAGCCTAGCTCCCCCCGCTGTTTAATTCTCCACGTTATCGTTCTCTTGTATGGACGCCATCAAGCGGATGGCGTCAGGGTCTTAAAATTTCTCTGCCAGAATTCTGACTAGCATTATAAGACTCGTATTACTCCATCTGGGCCTTTTTGCCCCTCATCGGCTGCATCATCCGGTTCGTTTTGCGTATATCCTTAACCTAGAACTCAGGGATGCAGTGATAAAATAATGTAATCTCAGAAACCGCAGTAGCAAAAATATTATATTAATTGACCAATAGATTATACCTTTTTTGGGATCACTGATCCCGAAACCATTCTCGAGTACTAATGGCCAACGCATTCGTCAGCAACGCAAACTTGGTTTGTCAAAAACAACAGATCTTATTTACAGGGAAAACAAAGTCATTCAAGCTTACACATCTATCACAATGAGATAATAATGAAGAACTGATCCTTCCCATCAGTACGTTATAGCTATCTGTATCACATTACATTAGAAGTTCGGGCGGATAAGGAAAGCATGAAAACAAAAATTGCAGTCAGCTACACAGAACTCTGTCAAAATCTTGCAGACAAACACCCATTTATACAAACATGGAGAAAGTTAGCTGTTCTGAGACTTATATGAGGGAACCGGGTATAGCAGGAAGAGGGATCCATCACAGAAGCCTTCTTCTGAAGTTTCGAGTAGTTGATTGGTATGTGCGAACCAGTAAACCAACTCCTATTCCAATTCCAAGGCAAATGCCAAGTCCAATTCCCACGCCAACTCTTACACCGGCATTAAACCATGATAGTTCTCCATCCTCGACATCCATATATTCAGTTCTCCTCCAGTACATATTATAATACTCCTCGTTTTCTGGTTTGTAACTTCTGTATTCTGCTACCTGAACACGAAAGTACAGAAAACGAGTGACACCCTGATCCTATCATGACGAAAGATTTATTGAAACAACATCCGAACAAAAAAGAAAAAGGAAAAAAACAAACGATGACATGTAAAGTGCAAGGTGTAGGATGCGGTTCGGTAAATGGGACCTATAAAAGCCAGCAAGACAAGTTGTAGTAAACTAAGATCATATAATACCATCAATGACTGGAATTTGCATGGTTCATGGTTTCCATCAGTTAAAGCATAGAATTATTCTTCCAGGTTCCGACCATATTCACAAGATGAATTCGAGAGAAATGATATTGTGCCATGCAGAATGAAAAAGGTCGGTCTAGAATATCTTCCACTACAACACATTATCATTACAATTACACAACCTGAAAAAGGCCAGAACCAAAACTCACTGCAGGATTATGTAGCCATGAATATTGAATACTAGTCCAGGTTAGTCAAAATGTAAAGTTTTGCACCATTTTCTCAGGCATGCAACACATTCCATGACATGAATCAAATGCTAAAAAACCCCAATAGAACGAAGGTGGTAAGTTTGGGTTGCTCATGGAGTATGCCGAAATATCGCAGACACAGTCAGCGTTCTGTGTTTACAAACAACTCCACCTCAATGACTCCAAACGTAAAACACATTGCAACAAATGATGCAGACAAAGATGCGAATATCCTAAGAGATGAAGGACCCGCATGTTGCTATCCCCAAACAAGGCTTCCCATTCCATCAGGGATTTGTAAGAGAAGGATAGTGAAAATAACAGAAAAGGATAAAAGAAAACCAAAGAAAACTGACTACTATATCATCAATTGAAATATGTGCCTGTGCCCATGCCCCTCGTCACATCTTGGATAAGATTCCTTTTGCCAAGCATGTGATGTTCAGAAGGTATGGAGATTTCATTAACATGCTTCAAGACAGGAAGCATATTTCAGACTAACAAAAGCTCAACATGAGAAATCCAACCAGCATAAAACAAGGTACTAACTACTTCATCACAAATATTAAACTTAACTATTTTGATAGCACAAAAAACTGAAAATTTTCATGCCAAAATGCTTAAATGCATACCTGCATATCTTGTCCAGGAGAAGCATTTTTCCAGGATTCGGTGGTCTCCAACTCCGGAATTACATCCAACTTGCCCTTTCTGATGTGCTTCTTCCGGTAACCAAGCTGCAAAGTCTTGGTTAATATGATGGGTTTACCGGCAAAGCAGCCGGTAACATAAAACTCAATGGTTGGTAATTCAGCACCAGCAATGTGTTTTCCTTTCAAGAAGCCAGTACCAACCATGATATCTGACTCACAATTCATGCTCCATCTTTTTGCATTGCCTTTCGGTTCACCAATAAAGCCATCACTACCAGACATCTCCAAAACCCCATGTAAAACAAGATCATCTGAGTCAAAAACTTCAAATTTCACACTCCCTGTGGTTCTAATACTATCAGTGCTAACAAATGTAGCTTCTTCAGTTTTTTTATCAACTCGATCTCGTCTTAAAAGGGAAGAAACACCATCAGAATACATGCTACTTCTAGTTCCATTGACTTCCAACAGCGCATCAGGGCTCAAAGGGATAAGATTGAGAGTCATAAATTCTGGGGTTGAAGCATCGACCTTGAAATTACTAATCCTAATATAAAAGACTCTCAAATCCAACCAAGATGAAGAAAGCTTCGTAAATGGTTGGAACGGAGAATATCTGATGATCTGAAGATTGGAATTTACCGCTTCACCATCAAAGCTTGATTTTTCATTAGGACTCTCCATGATGATGATGATGATAATGATCCAGGGACCTTGATTAATCCTCAGCGAAAATTTCCCGAATTGAGTGGATTAATAACATCTGAATGAAAGTACAAGATGATATCAGATAATTGTTCCAGTAGATCAAATGGGAAAAACTCCATCAAAAGCATACACTTAGTTTCATTGAAAAGAATCAATCATCTTTTGCAAGAACTTACATGCATAAACACATTTTTATTCTAATACTCGCGTGAGGAACAAAAACAGAGAGTGAAGAAGCATAAACATAGAAAACTGAGACCCGTTAAAGATAGATATACATAAAATCTCTGGTTAGTTATTTCTGATCCAATTCCTATCAGATTAGGAGAAAGCAAAACCATACCATAGATGTAGAACAGGATAAGAAGTTATCCCAATCCATAAGAAGTAAGAAACAAGAACAGAAAATCAAATCATTCGGATATAGAAGAAGAGGGTAGCTTACCATTAACAACAAAGGAAGAAACTTTGATCATTAAAACCAATCAACTCCACCAATTTCTTATCTCTCAATTAAAAGTTCAACAAAAACATGAAATTGCGATTTTCTCTTTGGCAAATTTTTTTTTTTAAAAAAGCTGCTGGCCATTAGAAAAATAATTAACAGTCGGGGCTATAAGTCAAAAGAATCTCTTCCAGGTTAATACGGAACCACAGAAAAAGGAAAGAAAAATAAAGCAAGAAAAAAACATACCACAAAAATTTGAAAGCCCTAGTTGAAGAAGGAGACGGACCCATTTGGATCAAACGGTATCAATCACAAACACGCGGACAGCCCACTTCAGGAATCGTTTTCAAGCCATTAGAAGTCGATATATTGATTAGCTAAGCAAGCAAACTCGTGGTTCCTATACAACAGGGAAAAAAAAAAAACAACAAACCCCGTTAGACCTTTTGGTCTCCTGCAAACAATATCCGTCACATGACCCACTCAGATGCTTGAACTATGCAATGTATCCATTACTGAATACAATATATATACAGTATATGAATCCACTGACACCACATTATCCATATGTATATATATAAACATACTGAAACTGCGATTATTTTATTTTTAAAAAAATCATGTCAAATGAAATATCAGTATTAATTAGAATTTATCTAAAAGATAAATGAATTACTAGATATTTCTGTTGTCGTTTTCGGGCCGTCCATGTTTAGGGGGTTGCTTGTAATGAGGAAAAAGTTTATATGGTAATTGATATGATCTTATCCGATAGGACGAGGGTGGGGATGAGTTTGGAGTTCTGCAATGGTTGCATTTTTAAGTTATTTATTTAGTAATTTATTCCCATTTAATATTACTAAATACATGATTATTTTAATACTGTCTTTTAGTATTTAAGACCCATTTTATTAAGAAAATGTTAATTATTGAGTTCCTATTTTATTTGATACGATGGAATGGGCCCATCGGAACTCATGTTTATGAAGGCCCAATGGGCCAACTCTAACATCCCCATCGTGGGCTTCTCTTTTTGTTATTATGAGAAAAGGTAATTATGAAAATTGTATCAAAATCGATTCGATTTTTTTTTTCTTGTTTTTTTTTTTTGGGTTATTACATTGGTGTTAACCAGGAACTCAGTCGGAGTGGAACCTCGAAAGTCCAATCGTACCCAGCTACCCACTAAGGAACTACGCGTTCCTTTTCAAGAAAAGCTTTGGTCCAACCATGGTTACACCTATAACACTCTCGTAAAGTCATGTAACCCTGATTTCCTACGACCCGTCTTTTCTTCTACTGCACTTGAACAGCCTACGCTTGTTCATGGATGAAGTTATGGACAAAACTCGTTTCTCTTTTCCTTAAGCTGTTTTTGGGGATTCTTTATTACTTGAGATAAAAGGTAATAGAAAGAGATGGATCGGTTGGTATTGAGTGGCTCTGTTTTGGGTAGGTGCTTAAACAGAGACTTGACTCTGTTTTCTTTTGTTTATTGAATCAAGGGATAGGCTTTTATTAGGGTATTGCATAAGAAGAAAACGTAAAAAAGATTTGATTTTGATTGCTCTTTGGGGTCTTTTTTTTGATTGGAAAGAGGTTTTGTGATTGGTTATAGTATTAGAAAGAGGTTCATGGGAAAGAAGAAGCCTCAAAAGACTAAAGAAATAGCTGTAGCAATAGCAGAAGCTTCAACCAAAGGAAATGAAACTGAGCAACAACCACTATCACCGCAGCCTCAAACTCCTAGAAAAAGAGGCAGACCTCGCAAGATTAATATAGAATTGAAGACTGAAACTGAAGACAGAGAGGAAGAAGAAAAGGTGGAAGCAAAGTCGGGAGGAGGAGAACAACCCGGGGAAGAAGGGATTGAGAATCAATCAAAGAAAGCGAAAAGCAGCAGTGAAGAAGAAGAAGAGAGGGAGAAACAGGTAGAAGGTGAAGGAGCCTCTGCTCTTACTCGAGTAAAGAAGAGAGAAGAAACAGAATCTGAAGAAAAAGAGCCTCCAAGACGAAGCAGCAGAAGAAAGAGCAAACCCAGAAAGAGCAGTTAAAGAAAGTAGGTTGTGAAACTAAATTAGGGAAAAATCTCTTATGATCTGACCTTGAACAAATAATCATGGAAGAAGATGAAAGCAAAAGAAAGGTAAACAAGAAACAAAAAAAATCAATTGAACTTGTTCGTTTTCTTCAGAATTTTCTCTGTTATTCACGATGAAGCCTTTTCCACATGCAATGATTTGATTTCATTAGCCTTTCCTTTCTCAGAGAGAACCAGAAACAAAGAAAGAAGAGAAAATGTTTAGATTTCGATCGATTACGGTTCTGATTTGGCCGTTGAATTAAAGTCTAAATCTTCTACATCTAATGATTGAATATTCTTCGTATGAACAACCTCATCAATTCAATAGTCTTCCATAATCAAATGGATTAATGATTGCTGTAATTCCTTCATTAGGATTAATATCACCATTAGAAGGATTTGTTTGATAAGAGAATGAAGAGCTGGTATCGTTTGCTGGGAAGAAGAAGAGAGGGAGGAGGCGAGAAGTCAACGAAATGAATGCCAACTCATTTATCTGTAAACAGCACGTGAAATTCACGCCGTCAAAAAGCTTCTCCAACGCAGCCGCTATAGCCAACCAATCACTGAGGTTGACACTTGAAACTTTCTAGCACGACCTGAGTGAGCGTGGGACGTACGCGTTAAGATGAGACGCGTAGAAGGGCCCATGCGTGCCGACCTGAAAAAGGAAACAGAAAGCAAATAAGATGGCGTCTCGGGTTAAGCTTTTTTTTTTTAATTATCTTAAATTATATTCCGTACATTCACTTTTAATTTTATTAAATTAAAAAATATTAATTATTTTATTTTTTTAAAATTATATATATATTGTCCTCTTATATTTTAATTTTGATTATATTTTTAATTTTTAAGATAATTTAAAAAAGTATAATAAAAATTTAATATGTTATCATTTTAATAAAAAATAAAATAAATTATAATTCAATATAATTAAAAAAATGAACTTATATTTGTGAAAGGAAGAGAATGATTCATTTTCTTTTAAATTTTTATTATATATATTTTAAAATCATTTTAAACATTGAAATCATAAAATGATTTTATTATTTTTTATAATTAAATAAGGGTATAACAAATAATTAATAATAAAATGATTTTATTTTCATCCATAATCAAATTAAAGGTATAACAAAAAAAAAGTATATTTTTAAATTTATCTTTTTAAATAAAATAATTAATATTTTTATAATTCTAATAAAATGAACTTGAGGAAGTATTAAATAATAAAACAAAATTAGGGTAAAAAATCATAGAAAGAAATAAAGGAATATAGTTGTTTACTCTTAGGTGAGCTAATAATTATCATTTTTGTGTATTTGTTTTCCAATCAGTTTTTTAATATCCTTTGGTGAAAGAATATGATGTTCAGATTACATTACATTGCTTTTGAGGATGGTGAATCCAGTAAAATAAAAAGAGAAAACAATGGAAGTGAGCGAAGCATCATGAACCCACCACCTCTTTTGCTCATCCTTCCATTCTCCAGGGTTCGGTAAATCCTAAACCAAACTTTGTTGACTAGAAAGATCTTTTGATTTTTTAGACTATTCTAAATGTATGATTTGTTGGTTATAATTATGATGATATT
The DNA here is from genome assembly GCA_948192965.1 of Dalechampia spathulata. Lineage (NCBI taxonomy): Eukaryota > Viridiplantae > Streptophyta > Magnoliopsida > Malpighiales > Euphorbiaceae > Dalechampia > Dalechampia spathulata. The sequence goes on from CANYBF012034451.1 coordinate 39,093, forward strand.
AGATGGAATAGATGGGTTGGGAGCTCCACGATTGGTAATTGGATGAGACTTTATATACATAAAAGAGAGCTTTTTGTTGGGTTGGAGAAAAAGGCTGTCTCTTTATATATATATCTGGTGAACAGAACTTGATATAATCATATTAATATTAGTGATATTTTGCTGGAGGATTTGGAGTCTAAATAATCCTAAAACGGGAAATGCTTTTATTTTCACTGCACTGAAATTGGCCAGACTTTGACATTTCACGTGAAGATCCGCTTCAACGTTATTTGTTACCAGGTCATGTCTCCATTGTAACGCCAAATGTGGGAGCAAGTCCGTCCCTCTTGTAGGCCGCAATCGGTTTTTTCCAATAGATACTCACCAACTGTACCAATAGATTGTGTAATTTCTGTCTGCCGCTACACTTTTTTGGTTCTGATTCAAACAGTCTTTTAATCCTTCTTGTTTGACTAAGTGCCTCCGACAAACTATCTGCAATAACTTTAATGGCTTCCTACAAACAAAGATAGAAAAATTGAATCCATAATACCCCTACTACGATCCGCACGTCTGGCGTTTAACCTTGCTCGGCTTCTGTTGAATGAAAGATAAATGAGAACGCTCTGATCACTGTCTATGTTTGTACTACAATATCGTTTTAACCCTAGACTTGGCCCAATTTATCTTGTCAGCCCATTTAAAACCATAGTTTATCAGTCTGAATGCCTTTACCATACGGGTTCCATCCTCTGCGTTTGTAACGATGACTAACCCAACTAAAAACCCAGTTCTGGAACTGCAAACTGCGAATGCCAACTCGGCCAGTCCCACTCGAATTAACCGTCGAAAGAACACCTTGACCTTTTATAATGACTCGAAAGGTAATTATAAAATAATCCTCTAGAAAAATCTTGCTAGACTAGAAGCAAATGGTAAAACACAAAAGGAAAATAGCTACGGTCTAGACCTCTGAGGACCACCATAAAAATATAAGCCCAAACGTATAGCATGAGTGTAAACACGGCAAGTGTCCGAGATGTAATTCCATTAGGCCTTTTTCATTTAGTTGCTATAAAATACAAATTAGTTCCTTGTCCCATTCAGAACCACTCAATCTTGAATGTAATCTTATTTGGAACTTTTTCTTCGGCCAGCTATATTGTCAGTCCTAGGACAGGATTGGGACTTGGCACATGCTTTTATGCTACAACTAAATGCGACCAAAACGACAAGGCAGTACCAGTTTCTTTTTATATCACCCAATAGGGAGTTAACAGCCACCAACGTCACGAAACCAGGCTGGGATTGTACTAGTGGGATCATGTCATTTCTCAATTCAATTTTTAATTTATCTGTTCATCCAAAAGGGACAGCAGAAAAGGAAGGATCATGCAAAAATGAGGACAATCGTGGACTATATAGCTGCCTTCCCTTTTTCTCCCGAGACCGAAGCTGGATACGGTTTTGATCAATTCTCGAGCGTTGGTTTCTTGTGTGGCTCTCTTTTCTTATCCCCTGCAACATGCGTGATTCTTTCCTTTATATTTTAAATGCTCTTCCACTCGAGCATATTCTATTAGTTTCCGGGTTTCCTGCAAATTTCAGAAACATGTCAGAACAAGAGAATGGTAAGCAAGAAGAACCGCAATGGCTAGAGCTAAAGCTTTCCGACGTGTTGTTTTCTGATGTAGCTCAAGAACTCCATGCGACAATCCAACATGCGTGGGATCTTCCAAGACAATCAGCGTGCCAAACAGCAGCTGGAAGAGCTTTGTGGAAACATGTGATCAGCGACCCACTTGCAGAGTTGCTAGCAGGAGAAACCTACCTCAAAAACCTTCATGAAAAGATCAAGAATGACCTACTCAACAATGCCCGAGAAATTTCAGGAGTGCTTCTTGCAGTTCGAACTCTCTGGTTTGATTCGAAACTCGAAGATGCTCTCAATTCTTTCAATGGAGAAGCGCAAGTTGTTCTCCTTGGGGCAGGTTGGTGCTCTCTCAGCCCAATTTTATACATGTTCTAATCATAGTTTTAATTGTGAAAAATCAGCTTTGGATGACCAGGTCTTGAATTTGCTACTTGTCAACTTGTGGCATTTAGAATTTTGTATGGCCCAGGTCAAAGTAGATACAATATCTATCCACGATGATCAGTAACACTATTGTGTCAAAATATAGTAAATGATTGGTCCCTACACATGCTGCTTCACATTTTTTGCACGAATGCCAAACCGGTCTCTAGGAAATTGCAACCAATCCTTCAAAAAACGAAAACAATTAAGTCAAAAGTCGTCAGGGAACCTGCTTGTGAATTAGGGTAAAAGGACAAGGGATTTGTCATGGCTGATTAAATTCTTTATATGGCTGATCAAATTCTTTATCTGCTATTGTAAAATGTCTTTACGTGGATCACAAACATAAATGGCTAGCGGCTAAATATGAATGGAGACGAAAGCTTTTAATTTTTATAAGGATCTCCCTAGTGATATGCGGGACAATAATTGTTGTAAGTGCATATTTCAAGTTGTCATGAAGCATGTTCGAACCTTTTGACCTAAGGTTCAGTTGTTCAGTGTTATCTAATATGTTGCGCGTAACAAGAATGTACAATTATATGCCAGGAATGGATACAAGGGCGTACCGTCTAAACTGCTTAAAGGAAAGCAGCGTCTTTGAAATAGATTTTCCAGAAGTCTTAGAAGTGAAAACAAATCTTCTACAGGCAGCCATGGAATTAACGGATGAAAACCAGCGTCCAAAGATGATTGCAAAATCCCTGAAGAGAGTTGCAGCTGATATCATAAATAATGATTGGATAGAAAAGCTTCAGACATCTGGATTTGTGATACGAAAGAACACAGTCTGGGTGTTAGAAGGTATCCTCTACTACCTTTCCCACACCCACGCGATGCAAGTGCTGAAGATCATAGCTGACAACTGTGCCCTCGTCCACACAGTTCTCTTGGCAGATTTCATGAATAAACCATCAACCACAATGTCAGACTCCATCTTCCATTTCTACAGTGATTGGCCTGATCATCTTCTGCCAACCCTAGGATTTTCCGGTGTAAAACTTTCACAGATTGGTGATCCTGATGCTCATTTTGGTCTCTTGAATGATCCACTAAATCTGTTCAACAAGCTGCGCAGCTTGCCAAGATCAATGCAGACCTACCCCGACGATGGAAAACCTTGCTGTCGCTTGTATTTGGTCCAGGCATCTGGTTTTCCTGATAAAACAAAACAACAGAAAGAAGAAATTACACAATCATAAGCACCCGTCCCAAATATTAGCATAGATGTAATTTTACTGTTTTCAGAGTTGCCCAAAGCATACATATGGCATTTGAGCTGTCTGTTTAGTTCTCCAAGCAATTCAAAATATATTTTAGCTTGTACCAGATTTCTTCCCCAGCAAACACGCTTTAGCAAATAGATTTATTCATATAAGGAAAGCTGCGTGTAGAGTCTTTTCAATGTAGAGTTCTTTACATAGTCAAGCATACATACATAAAAGAAATAAGATCCAATTCAAAATCTGCTATACTGAGAATGCAAGGAAATGAGACCAACAAACAATTCCCATCTCCCTCCACATTACAGCCCTTTGAAAGTTAGAAATTATGCCAGGTCCAACGCGATAGATATTTTCTTTTAGGTGCTTATGAGAGCTAAAATCAATAACCAGATAAAACCCAGTCTACTTATCCTTGAACCAACTTATCGGAGAGCGCTGCTATATTCAAATGAGTGCAGCAACTCAAACTATAGGCGTGGGCTTGAAAGCTAATGGTTTGGTTTTATTGCTCATATGGCCTTCTTGCCTTGCAAACAATGCATGGATCCTTTTATCCTCAAACGGTTTCTTTTCCAAGTCAGTATCAATTATAAATAATGGAATACAGCCTTCAGTTTGTTCTTCTACTATTCATATTAACCCACTTGTGATGCACTAGCTGCCCGACATCAAATAAGAAGCAAAAAAACATAATTTAAATGGATAGGAAATCTCACAGAACCGCAAGCAAGTAGAGAACAAACTTATAAAACTACGACTTGATAAACAATTAATTTTTCTTAACAATACATGCCTAGAATGTAAAAGCTTAGGTAGCAATCTTAAAGATTTACAGATAGGAAAAGTTACTAAAACTGCATCTCATGTTTTGGTTTTAATTACATTAACTGCAAATGCTTCCTACTTGTATCTAACAAGCGAGTTTTCATTTGCTGGGTCCAAGTTTCTGCTCTGCACACATAATTTATAAACAAAATTAAGCATTTGGATCCAAAAAAGGATGACAATTTAGTTGTTGGAATATAATAGGATGAAAATATGAATTGACCTTAAAAAGTTCAAGGCAATTGCGTCTTTCTGAGGAGAACAAGGCAACTATACCTTCCATGCATGAACTTCATATTTCATGGATAGCATATACAAGCACCTAATGCAACAAGATTACCATACATAACCTTGATTCACTTCATTTCATCCAAATCTACAATAAATATATGTAGTATCTAGTCATCTACCATAGGGAGTTAGATGTTTGGACTACAAAAATAGCAAAGGGTGAAAAGAAGGATACAGGCAATACTTCAGTTAGATGATAATACATTACAACTTCCAATCTGCAAGATCCCCGAGCATATACACCTGTATATATCATTCTCAGCATTAAAAAAAAATGTCTAAACTTCAAGGCAGTTCCTCACACCCTGCTCAAATTCGTTTAGTGAAGATAGAGTACTCGTAAGTGCATCGGCTATCTTCTTCCTGCAAAACAGAAAAGGAAAAATGAAAGGCAAGTCAGGTTATTGTAAAGCGGATATGAATCAGAATAGTCTATATATGTGAACTTCACTTGAAGAGACCACATGAAAATGATGAATCAATTTTCCTGAATTGAGTTTAACTGCAAATGGGAAAACAATAAACAACTAACAAGCGCCAAAGACCTGACTGCATGATGAAAAGCACTAATCAATGTGTGATTGGTTTTGCACTTTGATAAGAAAAACATACCTATCAGAAGCAACTTGAATATCAGTTTCATTGGCAATACCATTAAGAAAGGTAAAAGATCTGCGCTACGAAAATCATAAAAAGTGTCACAATACAATTATTTGATCATGAGACGTTTACAGTTTGCGCATATCTTCGACCATGTTTCTAAAAATGCAGTTACCTTACAAGATCGTCTAACATAGCTTCAGCTTCCAACTTTACGGGATCCTTTTTATCGAGCAATGAAGCTGCATTTTTCACAATCAACCGGAACGTGCAAACCTGTGCACGCGCGAAAATCATATAAAACGAGCTCATTAAACTGGAAACTTCAGTTATTTCCAACTTGAAAAAGAAAAGGAGAGAAAAAAAACTAGATAACATGGTAACAGAGTTTTGCAAGACATCTAAACCGTAATCATTAATGATTAATAAACATTGCATAAACCTCTACTCCAGTAGAGGCCTGAAAAGCAACGAAAGAACTTCTATCTTGTGGAACACAGTCTCTAGCAGCAGATCGCAACATCATTCGCAATTCCTCTAATTCCTTATTCGTATATGTCGATTCACTAGCTGCTGCCGAAAACAAGTAAAAAGAAGATGAGCTCTCACAGTTGAAAACAAGGAAATAAAACACGCTCATCTTCCTCGGTGAGAACTCCGTCAATCTCAATTAGAAAGAAACAGCAGCGATATGAAATGAGAAAAGAAAAGATGAGCTCTCACTGAGCAGGAGATAGGCAGAGCGAAGGCTTTCTCTGGAAGCATCAATAGGTGCCAGTAAAAACTTGGAGGACTTTCTCTTTTGCTCTTTAAGCCAGTCCTTAGGTCCTGCTGTGTAATTGCTAAACAAAAAATTAGGTTTCAAGAGCAAGTCATAATTTCTAAAAAATCATCAGAAGTTAAGGCAGAAAGTACAAATGCCGACGGAAAGGGCTGTGGCATGATCAGGATCAGCTACTGAAGAGACAAGAGCGAGGAACGAGAGTAAAGCAGCGGCGTCTCTTCTAGATATATTGACCGGAGATGGAAAAGAGTGGCAGCGGTGGTCGTACCGGTGCCGTTTGGTGAAGATGCTCTGGCTTGAGATAAGTGGTTTTTGAGGGAAGGGAAGGAGGGAAATAGAGGTGGACGTGAGGCGGAGTGGGAGTGACATGGGTCCTTTTTCCTTTTTTTTTCCAGGTTTTTTACAGGGTTGCCGGGAGAGAGAGAGGGTACGTTACCGTTGTTAACGGATATGAAACGAATAGCTAGTTAGCTTTGGGTTGGGCCTTTTGACTGCACGTCACTGTCGTTAACGGATAGGAAATGGATAGTTAACTTTGAGTTGGGCCTTTGGACTGCACGTGGCTAGGAGAATGCACTAGGCCGGTTAATTGGCCATATGCTAGGGGAACTTTACATTCATCCTCGTTAGAATTAATTACGCAAAACGGTGCGTACAGCATTGGCCATTTCACGTCGCTCCTCTTCTCCCTCCCCACTTCAACCCCTAACAGTGAGAAGGCAAGATCAGACCGCGAGGAGGCTCCGGTACCAAAGAAGGAAGGAAAAGTAGAAGATCCCTCATATTTAGTTGTAATTGGGGATTTCAGGTTCTGCATCGTCAAGTTACCTTCTCTTTTTCTTAATTCTAATTATTTTTAGTTTCGCTTAGATTGCTCAGTTATACCATTTTCACCTCTCTGGGCAGACAGTTCGATCCTGCAATTTCAAGATGATGAATTTTACAAGTGTCTTATGCAAACGTTTGAACGTAAAAGAGATTGTCTCCAATGTTGCTGTTTATGAAAGCATTACTAACAGCACTGGTGAATTACTGCACAATTGTTCTTCGATTTTTTCCTTGAAACTTTTTTTTCCTTTGTAAGAAATTAGAAATTTGCTATGTCTCTTTAGATGGCCCTGCTAGTAGATTAAGCTTGATGTTTAGGCGTTGGGCTACAAAGAAAACTGCAGGATCCACCAAAAACGGAAGAGACTCGAAACCTAAGAATCTCGGAGTCAAGAAATATGGTGGCGAGGTAAAGTTGTTTTTTTCTCTCCTTTTCATTTCTGTCAATTTATGATTGTTTGATATGTTGGTAAACAAGGAGTGTGATCTGGGTTGTTTGCCTTTTCGTAAACAGAGGGTGATACCTGGAAATATTATAGTCAGGCAAAGAGGCACCCGTTTTCACCCTGGAAACTATGTTGGCTTGGGAAAGGATCACACGCTGTTTGCTTTGAAAGAAGGGAGTGTTAAGTTCGAAACTCATAAGCTCAGTGGCCGTAAATGGGTTCATGTTGTACCCAAGGATGGATACCAGCTTCATCCTGTTTATGCTAATTCAAACCCTGCTTCAACCCACCTCAATACTGCTGCTTCTTGATTCTTTTTCCCCTTTCCAGACTTTGACTTCGAATCTTATGGGTTTTGCCTTTTGTTTAAATTTAATGTCTTGGTTCTTTAAACACTAGATATTGCAGTTTTTGCTTTCGGCAAAATGTATTTCACAGGTGGTCTTCAATGATTTTAGTTTACAGCAGTGGATGGATTCAGTTGCTATCAAAGTGCTAACTTTGCAATTATGATGAATTTAATTGCAAAGAAAAATAGCAGCATGTTGGAAATTTAACAGCTTTGAAAACCAAGGAGTATATTTTCTCAAATACAGAGCATCGTTCTCCATGCGGTTATGGCCAAAGCTTATCTGGCTGCTTTATGCCTTGAATTTCCAGCGGCTCGGTATCATCCGATGAGCAGTGTTACCAACTACATGGAGTTGTTCTAAGCTTCCTCCAACTGTAATGAGTACTTGTTTCATTAGGGGACACGTCAAAGGCTTGTTATTAAGGCATGATCAAGCCACAACGCCCATGGTTCATACCTTTTCAGAGCAGTAAAAGGGTCTACACTTGTTAGGAAGAACCATTTGATAAGACACGCTTTAGACCAAATTCAACTTCTGATGCATGATGTTTCTTTTAGAAACTGCAGAATACTCGCACCAATAGAAAAACCAGTCCTAGGCCAGGTCCCTACTAGAGTGTTAGCTGGGCTCGCAATGGTTGAATGGTTTCTAGTTTATTGTCCAAATGCCAGACATGATACGGTCCTTGCGCACCTTAGAACTTCTTAGGATTAAAAGAAACGGTAGTCAAATGCTTTTTCTCTCGGCATAACTACTTAATTTAATATGAATGCAGATACATTGGAGTGTCGGTCGAAGCTAAGGTCCTGCAACTAAATGATCGAGATTCAATTCTGCTTTTCATTATTAGGGTACATATTTATTGGCAGTAACATCAACTGATTCTCTGGATATGATCTATATCTTTGGTGTAGCATCAAGTATTCTGCAAGATTAAATGCCTGGCATACTGGGACAGAAGGGAAGTTCATGATTGGCTCGGCTATTGACAAATGGAAAAGAAGAAATGAAGAGTTTCATTAATAGAAGCATCATAAAAAGAGTTGAAGAATCTTATCGCTTTGAAGATCCTAATGAATTTTCGAATATGGAATTTCAGCCGGGCATATTTTATCATTTTATCTCACATGTTATCGCAAACTTGTATTCCAATGACTTTCTGATTTGCCTGCTGCGATTTCTGATCTGACCCAAAAATGGGGTCTCTGGTCAAGGAGTGCACCATTGTATTACCTAAACTATGCTTGTTTTGCAGATGATTGCAGTTACCCGATCCATAATGTCATAGAATCTCAAATACATCAGGGCTGGTATTCCTAAACGAATATCGTGTCCAGAATCCACAGGAACACACTTTACATCTACGTTATGATTGAAGCTCAAGGTAGCAATCCAGGAAAATAACATAAAGTACAAGTATATATCCCGATAGATAGATTCTAGATTGAACAGCAGTGGGCGTACGAAAATGATAAGGATTCCAATCATATCAATGATCGTATCAAAAACTATCTGCTTATGATAATCATGTCACAAGAAAAACCGTCAAGGGCATGGAACTTTTGCATCTTCTTCGGATGTTTGATAGTGCATATGTCCATTAAAAAAGAAAAAAGAAAAAACCCAGAGTTTCAACGTGCAGGCATTCCTTTTGTTAGGTACAATGAAGATGGACAGAGCTTTATAGCCTGTATTAGTAGGGTTAGATGATAGACCAAACGTTACCATCTATCATATGAACTAAATAGACCATTATTTAAGTTGATAAAGGTCAATATTAGAGATCTGTACTTAGAAGTTTTGATTTGATCTTATGCATTTTTTTAAAAATATTTGGCAGGTTGGACGTAACTCATGATCTAAAAGTTTTTCTGGTACGTGTTGTGGGGTTAGTTCGAAGTTCCCTTGGCAATCTACCAACTTAAATTTTCCAAACATTCAGTAATACGCATTAACAAGACGACATAACAGAAGGTACAGTACAGACACGTTTGAGGTTATATATATACACGCACACATATATTTATATAATGAAAGTGAGTAAAGATGAAGAGACTTGTAAGTGAAGATATGAGGTAGGCGGCTTCAGATGATAAACATGTTCATTGGAGGATTCTGAAGCTTTTATATTAAAACTAACAGCAGCAACTGCCATGTAATATGGTTTAATTGGGAGATTAATACTGGTTTCTTACCTAAAAGCCTTTGAAAAAAGAAAAGTTAGAATAGAGGAGGGGGAGAGTGCGTTTATCCTTTTAAAATTCCAGAGAAAATGGACCGGCTGAGGTTGAAATGTTTGTCTTTATTTCTGTTCCTTTTTTTGGGGGAAGGTGATTCTTGATTTATTAGAAAATCTACAGATCAAAACCAGCATTGCAATTAGCAATGATGTCTATATTTTATTGATGTGCAACAGTTTATCGAATAATAATAATAATAATAAAACTCATTTGCATATCATGATCCGAATCTTCAGTTGTGGGTTCTATACCATTATTTATAAATAGCAGTAATAACCCACATTCCATTCTCACCTATGACTACTTCAGTTTATCCATTTATGCCTGCAACTTTTCTATGTAATTTTTTTCCTTTTGCCGGCGATCTGCCAGTGTTTCTATACAGTATACCATTTTTCCAAAGCCATGGCCGCAGACTCTTCCTGGACTCCGAAGCAAAACAAATTGTTTGAAAATGCATTGGCAATATATGACAAGGATACCCCAGACCGCTGGCATAACCTAGCAAGTGCTGTTGGAGACAAAACTGTTGAGGAAGTGAAGAAGCATTACGAGAAACTCGTTGAAGATGTTATGCAGATTGAATCTGGCCGGGTTCCTTTGCCTAATTACGAAACAACCCAGCAAAATCTGCTGCTTCATGGATGAATAACGAAGGTAACTCATTCATCACCACTGTCTTCAACCTTCAAACATGGGAAAATATGTGCATCCGATGCTATATAATACGGTCGATGGATTTGTTCAAGCAGATTAACGGGTCTTAAGCTTCAGTGAAATGGGTGATGTGATATATAGAATCCATATGATCAATAAGGATCAGTTAGCAGTCTCCTAAGCGTCAAATATGGGATGCAAGTGATGATCTCTCTTTAGAGATGAATTTTTGTTTCTAGTTGCAGTGTAATTACTTATTTTGATTTTGATGTAAGAAAATGATATTATAAAATTAATAGTTTCATTAATTAACAACAATAATAATAATAATGTTTAAATAAATATGAAAATTTAAAACTACCCTGTAAAGGTGTTAATGGTAATTTACGTTAATAACATGTCAATGGAAAGGGATCTGTTTCTTGCACGCTCAAATCTCCAGAACGGGTACTTCTCCTGCCATGCTATAATGCAAACGAACAGTAATCATGGGTAAGTCCAAAAAGTATTACTGATCTCTGCAAGCAGTCTCTAACAACTTCGCCAGAACCAAGCCAAGAAAAGAAAGTTCGTCTTTGAAGGCTTTTATGGTCCATCCCTTCATACCAAAAGGTGATTCCCTCACCCCATCTTTTATGGTCCATCCCTGTATTAAATGATGGTGTTGTTTGAGTGTTCTTTTTTGCAAATGATACTTGTTTTGTAATAGTCTTGGGAAGCATCGCATGTTGTATAGATAACCTGGCAAGCTGGAGTTTGAAGCATAGCGTAACATAATGTTCTGAACAAGAATTTGCAGCAACTGAACCTGGATGGTCATTGCAGGGCAAGTCATGTGGCTTTTCCTGTCACAATTTTTAACCCCTGGTAATTTATTGATTGTCCTCAACCGAAACGACATTGGTGGGTGGTAATTTCAGCGGGTAGGGACAATCGACATCAAGGCATATACGTGTATACTGTAACTATGCTATACAAATGGGAAATGGTGTAGAATGGGAAACAAGAGCCCATTATGGTAACAGTAAGGTAGTGGGTTGCAGAAACCGAGAATACTTTATTTGTACGGGTTAAATTTTACCTCTGGTGGGCCTTTGGTTTTCCTCATATGAATGGATATCCCAGCTGAAAAGGGACACCTGTTGATAGCAGACAGCCTGGTAGAATCCCATTACCAGCTGGACTCAAATGGCTCTGTCATCTTCTCATTTAAAAAATTTGTTATTGTGGTCTTGTCAGGTTTTACTGAACCAGACTTGGAGCAAAAATCACCAGGCAAGAACGGTTGGTTAGTGGGCCTAATGGGCTTCGTAGACATAGGAATTTGGGCCTGTGTGGGGAAAAATCGTATACAAAACGAGAAACGAAGAGCATCTTTCCCGCTTTATACTAGAATCGTATGTTACACCTTTCATGGATTCCACTCACATGGCCAGTTGGCCACTTCCCAGTTTACAATATCAGTTATTTAACCGTCACAAAAAAAGAAAAGAAAATAAATAAAAAATACTAAAAAAAATCTTAAATCTTAATACGCTCGGCCTCTCTCTTTCTCTCTCTGGCTCCCTCCCCCCGAAAGTCATAATACTAATACATTTCAATCTCCCTCTCTCTCTTTCTCTCTCTCTCTTCCGCCCTTCGTCTTGCTTCCGTTCCTCTGCCCTGGTTTGATTTTTATACGTCGAGTGGTCGGATTTTTTGCAGTCGTTGATAGGTAAATTTAGTTGTAGTTGTAAATCTACGGCCATGGACTCCGGCGGAGAGATTCGGATTCGGCAAACTCGAAGGTTACCTGATTTCTCACAGAGCGTGAATCTCAAGTACGTAAAACTTGGCTATCACTATCTAATCTCTAATCTATTAACCTTATGCTTCATTCCTTTGATTATAATCACTTCTATCGAAGCATCTCAAATGAATCTCGATGATCTCCGTCATTTATGGCTTCACCTTCAGTACAATCTAGTTAGTATTATTATCTGCTCCGCTTTTCTTGTCTTTGGTTTAACTGTTTACATCATGACTCGACCTCGACCTGTTTATTTGGTCGATTATTCCTGCTATCGTGCTCCTGATGCTCTCAAAGCTCCATTTCACCGCTTCATGAAGCACTCTAAGCTCACCGGCGATTTTGATGAGTCCTCTCTGGAGTTTCAGCGTAAGATTTTGGAGCGTTCGGGGCTCGGTGAAGATACCTACGTACCGGAAGCTATGCATTACATTCCTCCACGGCCATCCATGGCGGCGGCCAGGGAGGAGGCTGAGCAGGTCATGTTTGGTGCTTTAGATAAGCTGTTTGCAAATACGAATGTAAACCCTAAGAATATTGGGATTCTCATTGTTAACTGTAGCTTATTTAATCCAACGCCCTCGCTTTCTGCTATGATCGTCAATAAGTATAAATTGCGAGGTAATATTAGGAGTTTTAATTTAGGAGGCATGGGATGTAGTGCTGGAGTTATCGCTGTTGATCTTGCTAAAGATTTGTTGCAAGTTCACAGGAATACTTACGCTGTTGTTGTTAGTACTGAGAATATTACTCAAAATTGGTATTTCGGCAATAAGAAATCCATGTTGATACCTAATTGCCTGTTTCGCGTCGGTGGTGCTGCTGTTTTGCTCTCTAATAGATCTGGAGATCGAAGACGTGCTAAGTATAGGCTCGTTCATGTCGTAAGGACTCACCGGGGTGCTGATGATAAGGCATTTAGATGTGTTTATCAAGAACAGGATGATGCTGGGAAGACTGGTGTTTCCTTGTCTAAAGATTTGATGGCGATTGCTGGTGAAGCTCTAAAAGCTAATATCACTACATTGGGTCCTTTGGTGTTGCCGATTAGCGAGCAGCTTCTGTTCTTTGCAACCCTTGTCGTTAAGAAGCTGTTTAATAAGAAAACAAAGCCTTATATCCCAGATTTTAAGTTGGCATTTGATCATTTCTGCATACATGCTGGAGGGAGGGCAGTGATTGATGAGCTTGAGAAGAATCTACAGCTTCTGCCTGTACATGTGGAAGCATCCAGGATGACTCTTCATCGCTTTGGGAATACTTCGTCGAGTTCAATATGGTACGAGCTGGCCTACGTTGAAGCCAAGAGGAGGATGCGCAGAGGTAACCGAGTGTGGCAGATTGCTTTCGGAAGTGGCTTTAAATGTAACAGCGCAGTGTGGGAGGCACTTCGGAATGTCAAGCCATCTCCCGATGGTCCTTGGGAAGATTGTATAGATAAGTATCCTGTTACTCTAGTTGTTTAACTCTGAGGCCTTCCGGCCGGGGGACGAGTCAACCATTCATTAGGAGTCTAACCATGGTATCATGTACCTTGCTCTCATAGTCTTTCTGGAGTCCTATTTTATATGGTTATGGAAATTAAGATGATAGTTCTGTTTCTCTTGGTCATATTTGTCTCAAAGCACAATGATAATTCATTATGTAATCCAAAATTACTGGCATAAAACGCTAATGCAGAATAAAATTTATGGGAATCTCTTAAATATCTAAATGTATCTGCTGGATGTGTATAATCCTCCTGGGGTAGAGCGACAGTAACTCTGATCATGATGTGATGAATTTCAAAGTGCAATGCGCATTGTGCATAGCATAGGCAATGCCTTGTTGTGTGTGGGGAGAGGTGAATGAGGGGATTTATTTAATGTTGCTTTTCAGCATGGGAGGCATGGTTATTAGATTGTCCCACCTCACCTGGAAGGACAAAGTCAACTTTTTTACTGTCCTATTCCTGCATTTATTTATTAGGTGGGATCACTTTCCTAATTCATCCAGGTCCCACCCCCTTACCATAGCATAGCCCCATAACGATCAGACCACGGGGGGGGGGGGGGGGGGGGGGGGGGGGGGGGGGGGGGGGGGGGGGGGGGGGGGGGGGGGGGGGGGGGGGGGGGGGGGGGGGGGGGGGGGGGGG
>CANYBF012034454.1:0-18527 GCA_948192965.1 Dalechampia spathulata
ATTATATTGTATTTTATATAATTATCTTATTAAATTTAAAAAATAGATGGCTTAATATTAATTAACATAATATTAAATTATATTATATTTTATGTAATTATCTTATTAAATTTAAAAAATTGATGTCTTAATATCAATTAGCATAATATTAAATTATATTATATTTTACATAATTATCTTAATAATGAAATATTTAATAATTAATATGTAATCAATGATAAATTAGTAATATTTATCTTTGAATAACATTTAATAATTATTAAATATAAATAAAATTAGTAATTTTTTTAATTCAAAATTTAGTTACTAACAAAGATAAATAAAATGAATAGTATTTCTATTTAAATAAAATTGAGTACCTAATAAATACAAATAAAATTAGTATTATTTATCTTTAAATTATACATTAGTTTACATTTTCAATTTGTTAATTTTAATAATAATATAATAATTTAATATTATATTAATTCATATTAAGATATACATTTTTCAAATTTAACATGATAATTATATATAATTTAATTTAATTTAATTTAATATTATGCTAATTAATATTAATATTTGCTCTCATTTTTTATAAAAAAAAGGATGAAAAAATTATATAAATAATATTTTAAATAAGTATACAATGCTTATAAATGACGGGTCAAAAAAATTTGAAAACATAAAATATAAAATTATTATAAATGATGGGTCAAAAAATTTATCCTAACGTGCAACGCACGTTAAGAAACTCTAGTAGATTATAAGAGAATAAAAGAACCAGTTGATAATGAAGATTCTATTATATGTATGAATTATGAAAATAAACTATATTTATATTGATTATTAAGTTTTTTTTATTCTAGTAAGATCGGGTAAATTCACATTTTAAATGAATTATAATTTATTATTGGATAATGATTATAGATTTTTTAGAGATTTATAATGTATGATATAATATATTATTTAATTAACAATAAATTACTATTTTTTATGTCCTTTTAGTTGGTTTCATTCGTATTAATTTATAAATATAATAAATTTAAAATTAATTTAAATATAATATAAAATTTTAATCATATTAAAAATTTAAATTTAAATATGATTTAAATTTAGTAAGGATAACTCAATACAATTAATTTAATACAATTAATTTATATATATTATATAAATATCTTATTTTTTAAAAAATTGTAAAAATAATACTCCCATAAATTATCTCAAATTATAGTCTGTTTTTTTATTTAGTAAAATAATAATATATTAAATCTTTATTATACCATTTCTTAAATTATCTTAAAAATTAAAAATGTAATTAATAATAAAATAATTTTATTCTCTTTAAAATAATTAATATTCTTTTAAGTTTGATGAAATTAAAAATAAGTCTAAGATGTAGTCCATAAATATTTTAAAAATTTTCTAAAAATAATACTTTTAATATTTAATAGTTTTTATCATAAAAATCATTATTTTTAAAAAAATTATTATTCTTTTTATAAAATAATAAATGATCTAATATTATTGTAAAATACGATATAAAATTTTTTATTTTTATAATTATATGGATATTTTTTTATTAGCTAAACAATACATGTTTATTAAATTCTTACCTATAAATTAAGGGAAGTATATTAATAGTTAATTAATTAAAGAATTATATATATATATACAAGTATAAAAGCGAAATTGCAAATCCAAACAAGAACGGTTAGCTGGAGAAAGGATGAGCCTTGAAAACTAGTTTAATAAAGTGTTTCTCTTCCATGGCTTCTCTTCTTTCCTTATCCCTTCCAAAGCCAACCATAGCAAAAGCTTCATCTTCATCATCATCATCTTCTTCTATAGCAACAACCTCCACTCTCCCTTCTGCTGATGTCCTTGATGAAAAATTTGGCAGGAAAGGAATAAAATTCCTGGAATTAAATAACATCCCAGTTGTCGAACTGACTGTTAGAAATGGCAGTTCTTTAAGGCTCCAAATACCTGACGCTCATGTAACTTCTTACAAGCCAAAAGTTTACTGGAAAAATGATGGGTTTCATGAACTGCTTTATACAGTTGCCGGAAAAGAGAATAATCAATCTAGAGGTGGAATTGGTTTGGTTATTAATGATGCTTCTGATTCTGGTTCTAAAGGGTCTTTGATTTCTAGTTCTGAATGGACTGTTAAGGATGTTGATTCTGATGCCATTGATGCTCTTCAGGTTTTCTTTCTTCTGTTCTTGCCTAATATGATGTTTCAGTTCAATTTCTTTTCTCTGGGTCAATTCCTGAAATTGTTGGTAATGGTTTTTCTCAGGTGGAATTGGGTTGTGTTAGTGGAGCTCTTAATATATCATACATTGTTTCTCTGTATCCTGAAAGCATAGCATCGGCAGTTATAGTGAAGAACAATGGCCGCAAGCCTGTGACTTTAACCAGTGCAATACTTAGTCATCTCAAGTTTAAAAGAAGAGGAAAGGCAGCAATCAGAGGATTGAAGGGCTGTTCTTACGTGCCACAGCCTCCTTTATCTTCCCCTTTTGAGATTTTATCCCCTGGAGAAGCTATGAAATCTGAATCTTCGTCAGGATTGTTCGATTTTAGTTCTGAACCGGAAGATAAACCTGGAATCTGGAGAACTCAAGATGTGCCCTTTACTATGTTGAAGAATAAGTTCAGTAGAATTTATGCAGCACCACCGCAAGAGAGATTAAAACCATTCTACAACACCCCACCTTCCAAATATGAAACTCTCGATCAGGTAATGAGTTTTTACTTCTCCTGGTAAAAACCATTTTCAGAATCATGTTTTTTGTTGGATATTTCAAGTTCAGATGAAATGATGTAGGAAATTGTGATTTATTTTTCAGGGTCTGGAGCTTTTCTTCAGGATTATTCGGATCGGTTTTGAAGACACATACATAGGCAGCCCAGGTTCCCTGGCAGAAAAGCATGGAAATGAGTATTTTATCTGTGCAGGCCCTGCTGCTATGCTTGTACCTGTTGTTGTAAAACCAGGAGAAGATTGGAGAGGGGCACAGGTCATCGAGCATGATAATTTGTAATTAAAACCAATTTTTTTCTCATAAGAAATTCTCAGATTTTCATTTTGTTCTTCAATTTCAATTTTCTGTGGCACCCAAACCAGCTGTTCTTCTCAAAATTTACATTGTAATCTGCAATCAACAAGACTTCTGTTACTTGATGAGTGCCATTATAGTTCATCAGTCATTGAAACTTATTTTGATACAAACAAATAAAAAGGGTAAATTTGCAAACAGCTTGTGATGATACAGAAAATCAACTTGAATGGTAAATCATAAGCATGTAGATTGAATTCAATGGGTGTTGCAGTTTCTTTCAGAGAGGATAAGGCCGAATGCTTGGCCAATAACATGGGAATTTTGTAGCAGTAAAGGAGGTGAAATCTGTCAAAAACTTGGAAGAAAAATTGCAAAGATATCTCAAAAGAAAATATCTATGTAGCTTTCAATTAGAACCAACCAAAAAGATTATCCAATCCAGTTCTGGACAAGGATAAGTGAAGCCCGCAGCTTCCCTTTTCTTCCCTCTTCTCAATCTTCCTGATTCATATTATCCTCCTGGAAGGATAACTATGGCTTGTGGTTCTTCATTAGTTTCATCCGCCATTAATCCAATTTCTTCATCAACTTTTACCTCTAAGCATCCATTTTCTTTCCCTTCACATCTTCCTTCCGTTTCTCTGCAAACCAGTAGTAACAGGAAAAGGGAATTCCCAGTTCCATCTGTAGCTTCAATCCCGTACCAGCCGATCGATGTTGGCTACCTGGAGAAGGAGTTCAGAAGGCATGGTGTCGGTTTCGAGGATATTGGTGATAGCTGCATTGCCAAAATAAGATTGAAGAATGGAAGCACGGCAACTTTGATGCTACCGAGTGGTTTGATCACATCATACAAGGCACATATGTGGCATGGTGGAAGAACTGAGCTACTTCAGACATCTGTCATAGAGGGGGAAGATGGAAATCCTGTTATACAAGGAGGCGTATCCTTAGCCTTCAACTTTGGCTGTGAAGATGGAAGTTCATGGACAACAAGTTCCTGGGCTCTTCAGAATATTACAGGAAATCCTGGAGACTCCATTCAGGTCTGTTCATAATCTTCTAGAAGATTCAATTTTTGATCTGTAAATGCATTTCTTAAGCAGGAAGTTATGGAATGCAGATTGAATTGATTAGTGCAGATGCAGAGGACAAGGTTGAAGTGAAGCATATTTTGAGTCTGACAGAGGACACCTTAAGCTCACAGCTTGTTGTCTCGAATTCAAAATCTTCATCGATTCGGTTAACAGGTTCGCTGGTAAGTCACCTGACAGTAAGCACACCAGAAGCCACTTATGTATATGGATTAGAAGGATCAAATTTCTACGGCAGGCCTATTTTCTCCTCGAATTTCAGCATAGTTCCTCCTTCTCTTGGCGAAGAAAGCGACGGCTGGGGGCTCGCTGCAATTTTCCCAGGCTGGGGTGCAAGAAATCAGAAAGATTCTGATAAAGGAAAAGACAGAGAAACCAAAGAAGAAACTGAAGGCGAAGAAGACGAAAACTACAAGCAATTAACTGACAAAATGAGCAGAATTTACACCAGTGCACCAAGAGAATTCACGCTCATTGACAGGGTATTCAACTTTTCCTCTTCTTTTACCTAATCTTTCTCACCTGTTTTCGTTGCATCAGAATTCTGACAAGTGCCTGTTATTATACAGGGCAGAAGAAACTCGGTGGTGGTAGGAAGGGAGGGATTCGATGAATTATACATGTTCAGTCCAGGCTCAAGACATGAAATGTATGGCGTGTATTCATACATATGTGTAGGACAATCAGCCATGCTAAAACCAGTAATTCTGAGCCCCGGCAGTGTATGGTCAGGTGGCCAATATTTGCATAATCCTAACCTGTAAATAATGATGTATATTAACATTGCTCGAGCATGGGAAATCCATGCTTGTGCATTGATTTGGAATGAGATGTCCAATTTTTCCTGATCACCAATCCACCCTAATGAGGAAAAGTTTTCCAGGAGGTGCTGGAAACATGCCAGAAACCGATCTAACAACATTCTGGCATTATGAGAGCCTTAAAAGAATCGATCTGAAATAGTGTATTAAAAGGATATACGACAGGAACTGAACGCGTAACTATGCAGAACTGGAAGCAGAAATGATAGCAAACCAGACGTGTCTGAACTTGATGACGAACAAAACCTATTACAGAGAGAGATCATTACATCAAACCAGTGTACCACGTATGACTATGAGTTGGATCTGAACTTGATGACCAACAAAACCTATTACAGAGAGATCGTTGCATCAAACCAGTCTACTACCTATAATTATGAGTTATGTCCGAACTTGATGACCAACAAAACCTATTTCAGAGAGATTGTTGCTTCAAACCAGTTTATGACAAACAATTATGAATCTATGAAATATATATTTAATTACTTCAAATATTATAATTATATTGGTTATTATATAATTGTCATTAATCGTATCAGATCCATCATTGACATTATAAATATAATTAACAATATTATGGAATCAATATGTTAAAGAATTATTCAATATAAAAAAAATAAATTATTAGATTAAATTCATAAATAATTTTATATGTTTAATAACTATTTGGAATATATTCTTGTTGAAGAGCATAAAAAGCTATAATATTGGGACTTGGTGAAAAAGAGAAGAAGGAAGGAAAGAAATAAATATGTTGGAATGTGAAGAAGGAACCTTCAATTGTTTGTGGAGAAAAATGGCATTTCAAATAAGGAGCCATACAATTCAATTAAAATGGAAAGCTGTAAGAAGTATCATTCCCATCTTCCTTTGACAATGACATGTAACTTGTATTGATCAATTTCGATTTCATTCTTATAATTATTTGATCTAGTTTTTTCGATTTGAATCATATTTTGTTTTGTCTAATCTTAAATATTAATCGATATGTTTATAAATTCAAGATTTGAACCTTGAATAGTATTCAAACCTTCTATCACTTATTTCAAATATTTGTCAATAGAGGGATTGTAAATCTCAAACTTATATATTAATCTTCATTTATAAATAAATGATCATATATAATATTATTGTAGAAACTTTAAAATTCAATCGGAATCGGGTATATTTATTTAAAATTTATAAATAAATATTACAAAATTTATAAAACAGATCATCATAACTATAAAATATTGTATTAAAAGAAAAAATAACGATAAACAAATTAACAATACGGAGTAGAAAAATAATTTGTGGAGGAGAATCACATAAGCAATATACCTTGTTTGGAAATATTTATTTATATAATTGAAACATATGCAAATCCACAACTAAGTTTAATTATTTTTAGAGGACATGTCTCTGTTTTGTTGAAGGAGCATTCATATCGTCAAGAACACCACCCACACCATTTACGACCTTCTTCTTTCTTTCTTCCAAAAGCCAAACCCAATTCAAGTTTTCTTCTTAAATACTAGCCGTTAAGAGTCATCTTCTTTGAATTTCAGATTAAGACACAGACAATATCATTTTCAGAAATTCAGTTACCTTTTCTTTTTCTGCAATGATTTCATAGCTGCAATTGTCGTTGCTTGATTGGCTGTTCCTTCTCTGTTTCTGCTTATGCTTTAATTTTTCTTTAAAATCGTGAAAAGTACTCTTTCTTTTCCTTTTCTTTTATTGCTTTTTCATGAAAAAACCATCTCTGTTTCTTACAACAATTTCGATTTTTTTCTCTCTTTAAACAGGGACCGCATCAAAAAAAATCATTTAGTCATATTTGATTGTCTCTGTTTTCTTTGTAAATACAAAAAATCCCCTGTTTCTCTCAAAGTTGCACCATTTTGATTTGTTTTTCCTCCCAAGTTTATTGATTTTCTATTGTTTTCAAGGTTGTATTGAATATCCATCTTCCAAAGTCAATCAATTCAATCTTGTAATATTTTAAATATTGATCTGCCCCTGTTTCTTTCGAACATTGATCTTCCCCTGTTTCTGTTTTTCTGTTTTGTAACTTTCATTCCCCCCCTCTGTTCTGGTTTTCATCGAAGAAAAACAAAATTCATTCCTCACGATAGTCGTTGATCTTCTTTTTCCGCCCACGTTCTCAAAATCCGATTTTTGCGTCGCTAAAAATCGCATTTCCCCCACAAATTCCGCAAATTCCGCGTACCGACTTCCCAATAACGACTACAAGTTTATAGCTTTGCAACAATAAACATAACCATTAAACTCAACTTTCTTATCGGTTTCTTAAATTTCATCTTCTGGAAGCTAATACTCTAATGGCTAACTCCTGGTTGCTCAGATGGGTTTTGCTTGTAAGCTTTTTGGGTAGTTATGTTTACGGTCTTGGGGTGAATTGGGGAACGCAGGCTACCCATAAATTACCACCAAAAACAGTGGTTCAAATGTTGAAAGATAATGGAATTCAAAAAGTTAAGCTTTTTGATTCGGCTAAAGACACCATGACTGCACTTGCTGGTTCTGACATTGAGGTTATGGTTGCCATTCCCAATAATCAGCTTGCTGTTATGAATGATTACGATCGTGCTAAAGATTGGGTCAAGAAAAACATCTCTGATTATAACTTTAAAGGAGGAGTTAACATCAAGTTCGTTCCAACTTCTCCTTTCGATTATTTCAGTTCCGTAATGTGTTTATTGATTTGATTCGTAATGCTTATTGTTTAAATCTGTTTATAGGTACGTTGCAGTCGGGAATGAGCCTTTTCTCAAGGCTTACAATGGCTCTTTCAGAAACACAACCTTTCCAGCACTCGAGAACATTCAAAATGCTCTCAACGAAGCTGGAGTTGGAGACACCATAAAGGCCACCGTGCCCTTTAACGCCGACGTCTACGACTCACCGGTCAATCAGGCCTATCCATCGTCTGGAAGATTCCGTAGTGATATCAGTGATGTCATGGCAGACATTGTTAAGTTTCTGGACAAGAACAAAGCACCCTTCACAGTAAACATCTACCCTTTCTTAAGCCTCTACGGAAACGATGACTTCCCTATTGACTACGCATTCTTCGATGGGGCACCTCAGCCTGTCGTTGACAAAACCACTGGAATTGAATACACAAATGTTTTCGATGCCAATTTTGACACCCTGGTCTCAGCCCTGAAAGCAGTTGGCTCTGGCGACATGCCCATCATAGTTGGCGAGGTGGGTTGGCCAACAGACGGCGACAAAAACGCCAAACTGGATTACGCATATAGATTTTACAGGGGCCTGTTACCAAGGCTTGCTGGCAATAAAGGAACCCCACTCCGGCCAGGATCATACATAGAAGTTTACTTGTTTGGTCTCCTTGATGAAGATTTCAAGAGCGTAGATCCTGGAAACTTCGAGCGCCATTGGGGAATCTTTCGGTACGATGGCCAGCCGAAATTTGCAATGGATCTTTCAGGTAAGGGTCAGAACAAGCTGTTGGTGGGTGCAAAGGATGTGAAATATCAGCCATCGAAATGGTGCATGTTCAATCCAGATGCCAAGGATCTTAGCAAGCTTGTCGAGAACGTAGACTTTGCCTGCACACATTCAGATTGCACGACCTTGGGATACGGCTCCACGTGTAACGACTTGGATGCTAATGGAAATGCTTCTTATGCATTCAATATGTACTACCAGGTTAAGGACCAAGATGACATGGCCTGTAATTTTCAAGGTCTGGCCACGGTGACCACCCAGAATCTTTCACAAGGAACCTGCAATTTTATCATTCAGCTCGTTCCTTCACATTCTTCCTCTCTTATCAACCCCACCTGGGTTTCAGGTTTCGCATTAGTGACAGCGTTAGCATTTTTCTTGTTGTAGGTTCATAAACTTATATATACATATATATTGTTTATTCGAGAAATTCTTGTATCAATTGGATTATTACTCGCTAATAATATATTAATATATATTAATTTTTATTAAATTTCATATATATATTAATTATTCTTTATATATTAATAATATCTATATATTAATAAATATATGTACGATGTTTAATAAAAAATTAATTGATCTATGATCTTATATAATAATTCAATCTCTTGCAATTATGAATCCAAGTTACTTTATTATTTTATTAAATAAAATTTCATAAAACATATCAATTTTTATACATTTTTAATTGGTTCTACTCATTAATTAAATAATTATCATGATTTTTTTCTATCATGATTTTTTTATTAATAGAAAGATATAATGATTTGAATTGTAAGAGAGAAATGGTTCTTTCTTTCAAAATCAAATAAATTCTAAGAGATTTGGAGATTGAAAGGCGATAACTCTTTTAATTGAACCATGGAATCAGTATGAAACCGAAAAATGCAAAGGAAATTAAATGGAATTAATGAAATATGATAGGAAAGATAAATGATGACATAGCTCTTAATCTATGAGAAGATATACACATTAGAGAAGGGGATCAGCAGAAGGAAGACAAGTGAATGCAACAAGTGGAACAAAGTGTTTTGATGGGATCGGTATTAATGGAAGGCTTTAGATCAGTCGGCATCAGAAGAAGAGCTGGTTGCCTTTCTCATTTGCAAGACTTTCTTGTGAGAATTGGAGTGGAGATGGCTCACAAATGTAGGGCTTTTTGCCGGTCTATATTCCGGCAACAACCTGCCTGACTTGTACCGTACTCCACAGGCATTGCACAGTGTCTTTGGACCCAATGGTCCTGCCCTCCATTGTGGGGTCTTTTGTGATAAACAATGGGTGCATCTTCTTGCCTTGTTGCTGTTATCGGCGACGGCGGCGGGGGCTGTGGTTTCTTCTTCTACTTTTTTGGGCACAATGAGTTCACTATCAGCTAACCAACAAGTTTGATGGAGCAAAGGAGGGTGTGAGCTAGCAAAATGGAGGGTTTGATGATGGCCGTAAGACCAATTTGTTAATGGGTTAACTCCGGTTCTCGCACTTGTAACTCTCTTTCTCTTGCTTCTTGCTTTGCCTGGAACTACAAAATTTTCCAGGGAACATTGGCTTTGGTGGGGCTTCTGCTTCAGTGTGTCTGCAAATTCTGGCGCAGTTGTATTTGTGTCGTGAAGACTATTCCTTGGTGGTGGAAGGCAGTCTCCTGTGCTGGATAAACAGTCTTCTACGAACACCGACAGCCATTCTAAGCTAACATCTACTTCCTGAAATCAAAGAAACAGATTACAGAATTCACATAAAATTTACCCAAATCAGCAAACAGAAAGAAACCAAGTAAAGATTGCTTCTTTGCTAGTTTATCGAGTAATTAAACTAGAAAAGAACACTTAAAGAACAAGAGCAAGAAGAAAGACTCCCCCTTCTGGTAGCTTAACACCACGAAGGTAAAAAATGAAAAGAAAGAAAACTTCTTTGAGCTCAAACCAACAAAAACCCAGTTCAACATAACAAAGTACAAGAGAAACAGCGCATGAAGAAGACAAAAATGGAAGTCCACCAACCGTATTCTGAGCAGAGAAAAGGTCATCGAGGGAAGTGACAGGGTTCAGAGAAGCGGCAAACTTGGAGCAAAGTGGAGGAGACTGAAGCAGCTGCTCTTGTTGGTGATACTCACTAGAAGGTGACACATTCCCGCAAAAATCCATAGCCAAAACGAAATCTGACGAAAACCCAACAAGCCTTCTGAAAGACCAGAAAGAAGGCGATGGGAAGGGGAAGGAAAAGGAAAGGAAAGAAAATGGTGCAGTGAAATTGCTGCTAAAGCTGTCTAAAATTGTTGGGTCTTATGGCTGGGTTTTCCTGTCGGCAGATAAAGCTAAAGAAACATTCAAAGCTCAATGCTTCCCATTCACACGAAAGCTCACATTTTCCCTCTTCTCTCTCTCTTCTTTTACAATGCTTCTCCTCTGTTCACTACTCTCACTTTTTCGGTAAATTCTTTTACATAATATATTTATTCGATATTATTTCATGTTAAAGATTTAAATTTAAGAAATTTTCGATTATCTTTAATCATTGCTAAGTATGAGAACAGTTGGAAAATGTGAACCTGTCCATTCATACCATAATGAGGGTGTTAAGTTATTACAACATCATTGCTCATCCAGTTGATTCCTTCAACTGTAAATGTCAGATTTCGTCTAGATTAAGATTTTATCTTTAAACAGTCGACCTGTTTACCAAGCATATTCCGGTCAGAAACTAGACTTATATTTAACAAGAAATATATTTTAGAAAATCCAAAAAAAAAAATCCTAACAAGAAAACTGACATGAATTGTTAGTTTCGGATGGATTTGCTGTAAAGGGTTGTGTAAATTTTGGACAATTCTATAACCGGAGCCAAAAATTTCAGACATAACCACCCCCCATGCCCAAGTAAATATATATATGTACACACACACAGTCTAAGGCGCTCTATATGCATTAAACCAATAATTGTAATATGATATGAGAGTTTACATGGTGAAAACTGTAGAGAGCAAATCTAGACAGAAAGTGGGGCAAAGGTCTGCAGTGTTATAGAATTATGGCCATGGGGACAGGTTCTCCCAAGTTGCCTAGCCAGAGTGTAGGCAAGCAATGATTATCAAATGCACATGGCGAATATTAGCGAAACAAAAATCCTAACAATAATGAAGTTGAGGAAAAAAAGGATATTTAAAGGGAAAGAAATGTGCGCAGGACATGATTTTGTCAGCAAACACATGCTAAAAAACCCGCCAAGCATGGCAGCAAGCAGCAGCACGGCGCCTTCCCTTTCCGCCTCTAGCCTGGTTCTCATCAAGTTTACGATATCAGAATATGTAAAGGAGTGGTGTTTTTATTGGGAAGGGGGTCATCTAAAGCTAACCACCAACCTCGTCTAAAATGGTTAGCCAAAGCCCCGCAAACGAACCGAAATCAGGTACTTAAGAATTTCTTGCTTAGGGAAGCCGCTTTGCAGGCCTTTACTCGAGTTCTTTCTGCTCCAAAGAACACCATCAACTAGTGCAGTATGCACCACGAACGGAAGTTCCAGTTGTGTATTATTCGGGTAGAAGAACGATTCCCATGCAAGCATGCTTCAGATCATTGCAATCGTTATTCCTTTTCTCTTTATCTGCCATAAATTTATCCATCCTACAACTCGAGACTAATCTCAAACCGATCAGAGCAACTTCAAGTTGCATTTTCAGTAAAGACAACTAATAAACCGTATGAATGACAAGGGCAAAAAGAGTAAATTGTGTGCTTAGCATACTATAGCAAAAAAAAAAAAAAAACACTGGGTTCATCTTTAATTCGATCAGTAAGTAAGATTTACACCTAGAATATCTGAACCAAATCCATAAATACGGCTTAAGTTACAAGTTTCAATTTTTGACTTCATATCAAAATTATTCAAGAAACCCACATCACATATAGAACAAAGAACATGCTTTCCACCATCATCTTCTCCCCAGACCTGACCCACTTCTGAGTCCTGAGCGAATTATGTAGCTGTCATCCACAGTGGGAGAGGAAGATGCTATTCCGCGGGCATAAAAGCTATTTGCTGCCAAATCCCCTTCCATCGGATATGCATAATAAAAACCACCAATGAACCAACCACAATATCATTGGATTGGATCCCCAATTCATGCATGTATCTGCACCAACGGATACAAAATCACGTTTTTTTTTTGTTCACCTGCTTAAGAACTCGAGAATTTCCCAGAAAGAAGTGCGGAAGAAACAATACCATTGTTGAACCTTTCTGAATTCTGTAAGGACTGGATATATGTTTTCGAATGCAGTGTATGTCTCATCTCTTACCTGAATTTCCAGAACAAGAAAAGGAGTTCATACAATACCCAACTGAATCACCCCTCACAGGGGGTGCACATGTCATTGATAGATATAAATAAGCCGCCAAATTTACCTTGGCTCCTGTGATCACAATTTTTCCAGAGACAAATATAAGTAGGACTATCTTTGGTTGCTTCATTCTATAAATCAGGCCAGGAAATAGCTCAGGTTCATACTGCATAAAATATAATAACAAGGATTGTCAAAACTGGAATACACCAACACTGCAGTAAATCTGATACAACCACCGGCTGCATAAAGCTGAAACAGATACATTTTGTCACTTACACTTGAGAAAGCACCGTGAGAGTATGCAAGACCTTCAAGTCTGATAGGGAACTTGACATCACAAGAACCGACAATATTCTGAATCTTAAAGTCCTGAGATCGCAATAAGAATATGTGGGCAAAGAAGAAACATTCAAATGCAGATTAGGTCACTAAAATAACATATTGCAAAGAGATGAAATTTCAGAAAAAGACGGTAGAAAGAGGCTAAAACATAACTTAAACTTGGCTGTATTGAGAAAAAAGAGAAGTTTTTGGATAATCAATACCTTAAACTTGGCTGGAAACCCGAGCTTTTGGATGATCCGAGCATACTAGAGACCAAACCTCACATCAGATTTAATAATTCCAAAATTAGACTGTGGAAAGGCAATTAATGGGGTAACACTTACCTTTCGAGCAGCCAATTTCGACTGCTGTTCACTTTTCGCCCCAGTGCACACCTTCAACATAAAAGACAAACTTTCAGGCAAGATTAAGACAGGTACACAAAAGAACTGCAGTTTTAAAAGGAAATAACAATCCACAATAAAGTACAATCATACTACAGCCTAACTGGAAACAGAAAAACTAGACCACTAATTTTATTATTCATTATGACCTAATTGAAAAAGTAAAGCCCTGAGTTGGTCAGCTCTAATCCATTATCACTCATGTAGTTTGGCAGCATCAATTTAATTAACTCGTTGACTCCAAGGTACAAAATGCCACCCTCCACCGCAAAACATATTCTGGAATCTGGAAATTCTGTTATGGTATGCATTAATACCACCATTCGTCTCTGTCGAAATTCCATGGGCAAAACAAATGTTAGACCCCGAAGTCATAAACTTGCACAAAAATATTGGCCTGTGCTAAGTACCAATATACTCCACTTATATACACTTAAGCTCTTCACATCTTTTCCAAATGTGATTCTCCAACAATCTCTAATTACAAACGAGTTCAAACATATCCAACTAACAGAAGAACAGAAAATGTGAAGCACTTGATATTAAAAAAATAAACTTTGTAAAAGAATTGTTACAACTCACCATCTTGCCCGAGGCAAATATCAATGCAGTAGTTTTTGGTTCCCTAATTCTCATAATGACAGCAGCAAAACGCTGAATGAATATATAATGGAACTTAGTAACCAACACGGATCAAAACAACAGATGGATTTTCTTTCAGTCACAATAACATGTCACATACTTTAGGGTTATATTCTGCATTTCGAGCTTGCAACGCAATTAGCTTAAGATCCAGCTTACAATCTAAGTTCACCGTCGACACAATGTTCCTACAAGCATAAAAGCACGAATTAGAAAACATTTGTGAATAATTAGCACAAGATGCCCCATAGTGAAGTTCACCAATATTTTGGGACCGAAATTAAGCAGACAGCTTTACACCTAAAAATAAAAACAAACCTCATTAAGAAACAAGAACAAGAATTTAGCAGCAGAAAGTGGCATTCTTGTGCCGATTATGCTGCATAGAGTTTTAAGTCATATCTGATACTCTTTCTTATAGAGCCATGCATTCTTAGCAAAATTTTTTACTCATGGCTGGATGCATAAACCCATGATATCATTGAACTTGTAATTTTGTTAGCTAAATTACCAACGTATGCAGAGAAAGACATGATATCCCTATGAAATATGCTATCTCTATTACACAAACTCAGATAACTACAAGGCCCTAGAGGTTTAAGACGACATAAGTTATGTTGGTACAGAATACAGGTTTTTCCCTTTCTAGATAAATGGAATAGTAGGTCATCAAAACATCAGGGAGTTGACTTTTGGCGTAAAACATGTTTGCAGCATAATTCACTGAATAAAGCACAAAATAATCCCACCTATCCATTTTCTTTTCCTTCCCAGCAAAGTAAATCCAACAATGTTTTTTTTTTTTTTTTGTGAAATTTATATTTCAAAGCAAAGATCCCATACACTTTGCAAAACCCTAAACCAGTACTAGATAAAAACAAACAAGACCAGCTCAAGAAAAGGAAATCCCATATTACAAAACGAAAGCAGAAGCCAAAAATTCACCCACGAAGCCCTCATCAATCAGATCCCACGGGAATAAATCCATAAAAGCAAAAGACAAAAAGGGATCATCTTGAGGAGACTTACTGAAGAGTGGGAACAATCCCAGAAGGGTGCTTGGAAAGATCCACCGGTTGGCTCCCTTCCAAGCCTCCTCCTTGTTCTGCCATTAATTTTTATTCCCTTCGATTTATGTTTCTTAAATTTCTCAACCCTAATAAAAGATCTAATCTTTCTTTAAAATTTTAAGGATGTTGGGTGTTCTTCATCAAAATCAATCAATTAAAACTCGGATCTCCACAAATCAAGCCTCAAACTTTGAGCGATCAAGCAAAACAAGAAGATTCTATGAAAAGGGGAAGAAATAAGAGGGGAAACTGTCGTTACGAGAGAGATATAGAGAGAGGGGGGAAAGGAAAGGGAGGGAAGATTTCGAAAACAAGTTTCTTTTATAGGTTTTGATTTAAAAGAGAGGAAAAATACGAAGAGCAGAGGGATTTGAAGGTCTTAATTTTTGATTGCGGTTTGAGGGTTTGTGTCTGATTTGAGGAGAAAGAGATTAGGAGAGAGACACAAAGCTCGAAGCTTCCTTTTGCTATTTATGGAGGAGCGTCAATAGCCGGTAAAGATTCTACGGATTACCTGCGATTGCCGGTTGCCACGGATTTTGGATTTTACACTGTGCGACAGCTGGGCATGAATTTTTTAATAGAGAGAGGGCTTGGGACACTTGGAGTGTTCCGATTTGGTGAGTGGGCTGGTTGCGAGAATGAAAATATCTGGAAACGTCGTCCCTTGCGTGTTTGTTGTGAGTCCGCATGTGGGGAAAAAACGCTTTTAAAGGGGTCGAACGGCGAAAACAAGTGCTTATAAACCACCCAACTTCATCTATGGTGGAGACAGGATTCGAAGTGGGGGCAATCCAGAATTAATGGAATGACCCTGGGAACCCAAAACAGGTTGAATTGCTTTGGACAGACAATGCATAAACAAGTACGAGAGAGAAGCAGAACAACTGCCATAAAGAAGTTCAATTCAACGGGAAAAGTCTTTGAATGATCTCTGATAAGATAATGAAGCATAACTATTTCTGATCAGATACAATGAACATGGTTAGAGATAGAGCAAACACCAGATCGGATTTTTGTTTGGAAAGCTTTTGTACATGTGATCCATGGATTGGTAATGTAGTTCATTCTTGACAATTGCAGCATACAAGACGCAAGCATACACTCAAAACAGCAATCTAAACAACGGTTAACATAGACGGATTGATCTTCCTCAGTTGAGAATTGATTTCTACTTGCAAGTCTAATATACTGAAGGAAATCTGACGAAATCTTGACTGCAAAAATTTTATTTCTTGCAGAAAGAAACATGATGAGAATTATGTAATGGGGCACAAGTAAAAACATTACACAGCCAGCTCGCTAGCTAAGCCTTCCTTAGTAGGAGAGCAAAAGAGGTTTATCTTGCAGTAGGTATACAATGAAAAGCTGCCCTCCTTACAGATACCAGGAATTGCTCTTATTATTGAAGTATGAAAGTGGATTCCGAAACGTTCAGGCATCTCAAGTTGTTTTGTCATATTGAGCATTTCGTCTCGCACACTCCAGGATGGTTTTGTCGGCAGTGATGAAATAAGCAGAGATTGATGCTGTTGAATACAAGATAAGAAGAAGCAGCATATATCAGATTTTCCATAAAAAGATGGTTGTTCCATCATCCAACTATTTGATTTTGGTTCCTTGTAAGCAGAAAACTTGTAGATTGCAAACAACAACTAGAAAATTTCAGATCCTAACATCCCCAGTTTGAAATGCAGAGCACAACTTAAAAGATTATGAAACTTCAAATAACTGAACTTTGATGAGTGGGATCATACCAGCAGAGATGATGAGTGCTTGAGCAGTGTAATTGAGATTAGCCTTTGCCCATGGAATTACTCGAACAGCAACCAACTGAATATACACACACAAACACAACAATTAAGATAATGGCTGCAGGAACTTCAGTAAACTAGACTTAGGCTCTGTCAATTTATTCAAAACTCCAAATTCCAATTTGGACAATCCATTATCATTTTCATATGAAAACAAAAGGATGCATTAACCAACTGCGCCAATCGGGAGAAGTTTTCGCAGCTTCAGCTCGTTTTTCAGGTTTGAATCTCCTTTCCATTGGAGTTCCCATAAAAAGCAAGTGTGTCGGACTTCTCACGGTACAAGGTACGAATATT
The DNA here is from genome assembly GCA_948192965.1 of Dalechampia spathulata. NCBI lineage: Eukaryota > Viridiplantae > Streptophyta > Magnoliopsida > Malpighiales > Euphorbiaceae > Dalechampia > Dalechampia spathulata. Next base: position 17,337 of record CANYBF012034454.1, read on the forward strand.
CAACAGCAGAGTTTCCTGCTGGAACAACTTAGACCTGGTCGGTCGAAAAAACTGAAAGAAAGCTTTGCATCAAAATCCAAGATCACAATGCCTATTAGTCTAATCCGAATGGTTGTTAACTAAACTTTCAATGGAAAAACTTGATAAAATCCTTTTCAACTCCTAAGGAGATTATCACTCTCAAATAAGGAATGCGAATGGCAAAGCAGAATCATCAAGGACCATAGATCAACTACATATTCTTTCACTTTATAATGAAGAATTCTGTCATATTTGTTAAAGTTCTGAGATTGACCATGATATTAAATCTCACTTCACAGACAACAAATCCAGTCGATAAAATAAGAAAAAGATCAAACACAACATACAGTAGGGACAGCACTTGCAACAGCAGCAACTGCAGCTGCTTTAGCTCCAGCTCTAACACCTTCTGCAAAATTTACATAAGAAAAACAGGTGAATTGATCTGGTTACAAAATGATTTTTGCAATTAAAGTGAAAATCAAATGAAGACCCAGAAATGGAATGGCAAAATGGAACCTTGAGTACAGCGTCTAGCTTCCAAAATCTTCTGATCTTCAACTGGAGAAGGAATCACAAAACGAGAAGTATTATATCGGTTATTATAATCATAATTGTTACAACTATTATTATGATTATCGATTTTCATGCTGCTGGTATGACCGACTGTTGGCGCCCAATGATCTCTCATTTCCGATGGAAGTCCCATTTTAATTTCTTCAAATCTAAACCCGAAAGGCAAAAATCAAATTGGTTTGCGTGTATGTGTGTGTGTCTGCGCGTGCGAATTCAAAGAAAGATGGAAAGTAAGAGCCTGGTCGTAATCTAACGGCGAACCGCAAACCGCACTAATAAGTTGTTAAACGACATCGCTTTGACCAACACGTTCATTTGGATGGAAGCGTTTCCCCAAGCTTTTGCTATTTATTAATGGAATTTTTACAAATTTACGTAAAAATAAATAAGTAAATAAATTACAGATTTACAAATTTTCCAATTATTTACAAAAATACCCACAATAAGTTTTCCAATTACGGAAATAACTCTAGAAGTATCTAAAATTAATATATGTATATATATAAATCTATAAATTAGAAACCCTAAATCCAATTAATCACTACTTGATCTTATCTGAGCTAAGAGAGGACTCTCTCTTTCAAGGCTGAACCC
>CANYBF012035298.1:0-14470 GCA_948192965.1 Dalechampia spathulata
ATAAACAATATTTTAAATAAGTATACAATGCTTATAAATGACGGGTCAAAAAAATTTGAAAACATAAAATATAAAATTATTATAAATGACGGGTCAAAAAATTTATCCTAACGTGCAACGCACGTTAAGAAACTCTAGTAATATCTAAATCCATATTAATTTTAAAAATTAAAAAGAATATTTTAATTTCTCCATATATATATATATATGTATGTGTTAAAACTCAATTATTGACGAAGCCCCACTTACTACCAACTCATGTGGATGAATAAAGAAAATTATTGATTAAGATATGGTGTGGATAAAGGTCGTAAATTATTTTGATTAATTACTAAATATTGCTTATAAAATGCATAATTAACCTTCAACAAACTTATTCATCCCAACTCGATCACTAATGGATAAATAATTTATCATCGAATACTTATTATTTTATAATGTAATTAAATATTAATAATTATATAATGAAGTGAAAATAAATAGAAGGAAAAGCATGATTTTTTTAAAAATTCTAATAAAATATATCTACAAACTTAAAACATAAGCAATACGTAAAGAAAAGATAAAAAGAAAAATATGAAATAATACAAAACATAAACCCTAAGCAATTAGCACAAATACTACCGACATTAGTGCAGAACAGACAAATTTCCCATGTTAACCATAACCCTAACTGCTGGCATATTCCGTTGGGCAAATCCACCGCCACCGCCACCGCTACTGCCACCATCTTGCGGAATCTGATCGCTATAGACTGTTGAAGATTGCACCTGTTGTTGGTGTTGGTGTTGGTGTTGTTGGGGTTTCTTTCTCTTCTTCTTTTCGTAGGCTATGCCTCTTGCTTTAGCTTGTTCATCTCTTACTTCCCTCAGGTAAAGTCTGACGGCGCGTGCACCAAAAGGGTTAGTTTCCGGCAGCCCACCGTTCTCTTCAAAGGCAGCTCGAAGGCGACCGATGAGGGCATCTAAGCTACCCCAAGCCTGTTTAAGTGGGCAAGGGCATGGAGATGGTGGATTTGGGTGGCCAAAAAATGGACAAGTTTGGTTATGAACTTTGGTCTTACCAAATTGATCAAGATACCTTAAGAATTCAAGAACATGAGCGCCACTGCAGCGTGACAGTGCTAGCGGTGGGCGGTGGTTCCTCAGGTACTGACCAAAGGTAATCCAGTCTCTTCTTTTCTGAGATTCGTAACGACTTAATGGTAGTGGTGATGGGGATGGCGATGGCGATGGTAATAGTGGGGGTGGTGATAGTGTTGCTTGATGATGATGAACATGGTGATGGTGGTGGTGGTGGTGGTTCTCGTAAGTTCTTGACGATGAACCACTGCTCATGGCGGCTGCTGCTGCTGCTGCAATGGCTGCTGACATGGTGGGAGTTACGACCAAGATTGGAGTGAGGAAAGAGTTATGGCGAGAGAGACATACACACACTTATCTATCTATATATATATGTATATGTATGTATATATAATGAAATGATTTGTGTTTTCTTGGGAATTAAAGAGGAAGAAGGATCAGATGAAAATGGGAAAGACAGACAAGAAATGAAAAGGCAAAAGAAACATTTAATTGATGAAGTGAAATATGTTAGAGCATATAAAGAAATTAAAATACTAAAATAAATACAATATCCTATGCCACTATTCATCCTTCTTTTAATGCAAACTTTTTAATTTTTTTTATTATTCTATTTTCATGATTAAAAAGTTAATTAATTAGATTTTGATAAAAATAATATTTCATATTTTTTCGCATTTTGCTAATATTAACTCAAAAGCTTCAACATATACATATTTATTGTGTTAAAACATTTTTTTCATAAGTGATATTTTTTTGAATTGAATTAAATATTTTAATTGTAGAAATTTGATATTATATTAAATAATTATTCAATCTAAAAATTTCAAAAAAATATTTTAATTTTATAATATTTAGACCTTAGCGTTAATTATGGTAGATCGATAATTGTAATATTGATTATTTATATAATATTTCAAAAAAAAAGTAATATAAACTTTGATAAAGTCGATTATTTGAATAGCTATTATTATTAGGTGCTTTAGTAGTTGATTATTATAGATCAATGTCTACATATTGTTTTAAAGGTGAAATGTTTTTTAAAAAATTATTATTTTATTCAATTGTTTATTATAAAATAGTAACAAAATAAATAAAATATTAAAGGTTGAATTTTAGCTTTTTATGAAATACTGCCTAAATCTTTTAAAAAATTTAATATGAAAATATTATCAAATACTCTAACTTGATCAATATATTAAACGTTATTTAAAATATTGATTTTGAATAAAATTAGAAGTATGTTACGGATTTTGATGAATTCAAAACATCGAATACTATCCAGAAAAAATACCATTGAAACATATATTCTTAGTAACTAATTTTTACAAATATCTTTTATTTATTAATATGATTTTTTGATTTTTTATACAGAAAGATATAATTAAATGTAATTGATAAAAGTGATCTATTTACCATGAAATGTATTTCATATATGAATTTTTTAGCATATAAATAATGAATCACATACCACTAAAAAATGAAAAAAAAAAAACAAGCTTGAGGTATTATGATATTAATCAAATAATTATGCCTAACAATATTAAACCCAAAAAAAAACTAACATTTATAAGGCAAATATGAATTTTATTTAAAATATAAATAAATATAATATTATTAATAATTTAATAAGGAAAAAAGAAGAGACAAAAGCGGGGCCCATGCAATGAAAACCCACGTCCCTATGACACTTCCAACATTATTTCACTTCTCTAACGTCACCTCTTCTATTATTATTTTCGAATTAATTCATATTAAAATCAAAATTCGCATTCCTTCATTATCTTAATCTATTGATTGCATTTATTTTCCTCCTAAAATTTATATTATAATCTTTTAAACCTTTTTCATATTTTTTTTATATATTCAATATTTATTTCAACAGATATTTCAAAAAAAATTAGATAATATTATGATAAAAAAAATATTAATTTATAGAAAATTGGATCCTCAACATTATTATGCAGGAAAATATATATTTTAATGTTTGAATAAAATTGAATGCTAAAATTTCAATACAGTCATTTTTAGTTATGATTATTATCATAACTTAAATACAATCATATTTTGAATCATCATATGATATATTTAGACATGAATACAAATAAATTGTTCAGCTAGGAATTCTGATTCCAATTGTAATATGACATTTTCGTTGTATTAATAAATATTTATATACCAACATAGGAAATAAAACAAGGAATTTACAATTTAAAATTTCAGTAATTAATTATATATATTTTTAAATTCAAACACATGTATCAGACTAGCATATAAAATTTTAAACTGTATTCTAATAAACATGGTATATCACATTATAAAAATATAAATTATTTAATTAAAAATAAATGATTAAAATTTAATTATATAATAATGATATATATAAAAAGGGAGAATATTAATATAAATGGAATAATAAAAAATAAAAAAAATTGAGAAATAGAGAGAAAAGTTAAAACTGTTATAAGGTTGATGTAGAGAGAAAATTCAGAGAGTGGCCCAAAAAGATTCTGGAAAAAGTGATAAGATGTTTCACTGAAATTTGAGGTGTATATATTCTATATTTAATATATATAAATATATAGAATATAATATAATATATATAACATATATAATAATATTATATTAATTAAGGAAATGTATTTTTCATATACAGATCAATGCAGGGATGCTTATGCTTGTCCTTTTATACAAACAGTAAAATTGATGTCAAATCCCATAACAAGTCAAATCATCTCATATAAATCACACAATATTTTAAATTCTCTTTCTATTTATTATTATTATTATTATTTTCGATTTAATTTTGTCACATTTTCTTAATAATTCAGATGTGTTTTTGAACCTCAACATTATTTGTTTATTTCTTCCATTTTCTGCAATTTTATTTTCGTTTATTATTATACAAAATTTAATATTTTATGAGTTTTTATAATTCATGTTATAAATTTTTTTATTTTTGTATTTTTTTAATAATTTTAGGATAGTATTTTATTCTAGTATTTTTATTAACATATCATCATGACATAAATAAATATCATTATTAAAAAATTAAACTCCTTAAGATTTTTATTTTTTAAAATATATTTTATAATTATACCTTAAACTCTTTATTTTAATAAAAAAATCCAAAATTAGCAAAATTCAATAATTTCTACAAATATTTTAATTCATTATTCTTTTTATCCTGACTGGTAATTTTCTAAAATAAATTATTCATTTAAAATTTATTTTCCAATAATAATATAAATATTGATTAAATTCACATAAATTTCCAATTGAACTTTAAATTTTTACTATTAATATATTAATATATATAGTAAAGTATTTTTTAATTTACCGTACCATCAATATTGAATTAAAATAAGTAGAATTTGCTTCCTCATGAAATATATCTTTAGATTCGATTTAAATATAATATTAAATAATCTAAAAATTTAATTAAAAATATATAAAGGGATATGGAAGTTAAGCATAACAAATTATAGATGATTATAGTTGGTTATTATAAATATAAAAATAATATAAGGTACTTTATTAAATAGCAAGTATTTTAAAATAATTATTCATTATTTTTAAAAAAATTAGATTCTTTTAAATGAAAATAAAAGTTAAAAATATTTGATCAAAATTAAAAAAATATATGCAAAAATGTGTTTTTACTTACTTTGAATTAATTAATGATTATTGTAAAAAGTTATATATATATATATATATATATATATTAATATGATTGACAGGAGAGTGAAAGACGTTTCTTGCATTCATTGGTATTGCCTTTATTAGTTTTGGTGCAATGTTACATCTTTTCAATTCTTTTCAATATGTCTTTTCTTGCCCTCTTTCCATTTCTATTGTCTCTTTTCTGCCACAGATTTTATCATTCTTACCCACCTCGTGTGACTGCTTCCCTTCTCTGTTTCCATTTGATTCGTTTTTATCATCTCATTCCATATATATATATATATATATATATATATAAGATTGTTCGATACAAGAGAATTTCATCATTTAATTATAAAATAAAATAAAACAATTCATAATATGTTAAATTCTCATATAAACTCCAATTCATTAATTTCAATGAAATTCAAACGCATTCACTTTTACTTATGATTGTATGTGATATATTTGATATTATAATTTTAATGAAACAAATAAATTTGAAATTTCATTAATTTTAAATTTTAGTATTTTATAAATCTAATGAGATTTAGATTTAATCTAAACGAAATCATAATGAATTTGAGATCAATATTAATATAATATTAATTAATTAATTATATCCAAATTTAACATGTTTGAAAACCTTCTTATGAAGATAAAAAGTGTAATAATTTGATATATTATTTTTTATGAATGAGATTTTTTTATTAAAATTTTGGTGGATATAGAGTGTGAAATTGATGTTTAAATTGCATATTAATATTTTAAATAGAATTTGGGAAAAAATAAAAGAAAACATGTTATTTTACGTAAATAGCTAATTATTTGAAAAAAATCAAATTTCTTATATATATATATATATAACTAACATGAAAAATATATAAATAATAGAAAAATAAATATATAATAGCATAAATAAATAATAATGAATCATAAATATTTAAAAGTTATTAATCAAAATAATAGTCTCAATGATTCATTCGAGTTAGCAAATTAATATAAATATAACATAATTTTTTAATAAGCATTTATAATTAAGTGATATGTTGTGTTTTTATTTAATTTATTAGGGATTAATTTTTATATGCATGAATATTAAATCAAATTATATCTTTAATTTTGAATCGGTTAACACATCTTGTTCTTCATACAAAGCAAAATAAAAACGTAATTGTAATTAATTATTCCAAATATAAGGTCTAATGCAATTGTGCATTAAAAACCATGGATTTTATACAATTAATCCAAAATAAAACAAATAAATAATTTGAAATATATTACAATTTTATGCATCAATCTTATACTTTTATAATTAAAATTTTGAGAGATTAGTTGGGATTAAACATTAGAGACATTTTATTTTTCTCTATTTTACAGATTTTTTTTAATTCTTCATCTATTTTATCAAAGGTAAAATTCTTCAAAATTTATCAAATTTAATTTCATTGCAATATTATTCTTCATTAGCAATGTCATTTATATTTTATATGTATGATATAAATATATATAATTAATATATTTGTTATTCCCTGATAGATTTTTTTATTTTATTTTAATACCTCAACTTGTTTATTCATATATTTTTAAATATTTTCATTTACAATGCATGTAATACACATGTTATATTTAATCATTTTTAATCTCTAAATTTATTATTTTTTATAAATATGTATGATAAATAAAATTGGAGAGTCTAAATGATAAACACTAAACTTCATGAGGTAAAATAAAAAAATTATAATAAATTCAAGTATTTAAAATATACAAATAAATCAGTTAAGGTGTTAAAATAAAAAAAATTAAAGTAGGAAGGATAAAATATAAAAATATGGAAATTATAGATATAATATGCTTAAAATTAATAATTATCTTGTTATATTGATTAATAATATTATATTATTTTAATTTATTAAACAATGTTCAATATGCCTTGCACATAATGTGATATTTTAAATAATGTTATAAATCAATACTTGTTAAAATGAAAATAAATTTATAAATGTTGTAAAATAAAATTTATATGAATAATAAATATGTTTTTTTGGAAAGAAATTATTTTTAAGCCTAAAAACTGTCATGATTTATTTCATCGAGTCCTTTAAACTTTTATTATATTGCATTTGAAAAAATGTTTCAAAAATATTTTTATAACAAAAATTATTATTTTATAAATTTTTAAAATTATTTAATATTATTGTAAAATGAAAAATAAGATCCATTATTTTTACAAATCCAACATATGTATGCTTCAATTTATTACCCATTAACTTCCCAAAATCATTTGATTTAATTTAATTTTTAAAAATTAGAATTTTTTTTGATCAAAATTCAGTTCTAGAAAATATTTGATTCTATTTAATTTTAAAAATTTAAAAATTTTTAATCCTCAAAATTGAATAAAATAAATCACGTTCATCCTTAACGATAACTTTCACATATTAAATTTTAAAAGAATTGGAATTATGATCAAAAATTAAATAAATATTTCTAATTATTATCTTATATTTTTAAAATATTTTTATTAATATTTAATTGTGTAATTTTTAAAAAGTATTATATTGAAATTGAAAAATTGTATCAATAAATGAAAGGTATTTTTGACAATAAATTTATATATAAAATTCATAAATAAAAAGTTAAAATAATAGATTTTTAAAATGAAAAAAAAAAAGATATGATCGACAAGCATAACACCATAAGTTTGAACCATAAGCCTATTCCTTCCTGCAAAGAAATCACTCTCCAACCACATCCATGTACAACGCAATTTATACACCCATCAGAAGGAAAAACTCAAGTATGATCTTACTGAGATGGTAAGCTCTAAAAGAAAAATTAAAAAGGAACGTTGGAGTATCGAGACGACCTTTTTCTAGTATCAGAGGATCGGAAAGGATACATCTCTGATGATCGTGAAAGAAAAAGTATAGTTATTTGTTTGCATCTCTTTACTTCTTGTTGAGAAGGTGAGCTAAGTTGCGAAGTTCCTCAAATGCATGCATTGTTTCTGCATCAAATCCTCCTGCAAACTGCATCCAATGCATACGTAAAAACAGGATTGAATTTTATGATATGAATTTAAATGATAACATAGTTAGATGTAACTACATGTTTGTATGTATAATAATCGACTCGACTAGACGTAACTACGCCTTAATCTCAAGTTAAGGGAGTTCTATTATTAGCTATATTTTGAATTAGATCTTCCAAAAGATCTAATGATTCAGCTAAAATAAAAATGCATATCAAGCAAACAAACCTGATGAATTCTGAAAGCAAACCTAACTCCTTGAAGTAGCATATAGTCAAGTGCAGGGTCTTTTTCTACTGCTGCTTTTGACTGAATTTCCATAGCTACTCTCTTCATGTACTTCTTTGCCAACTTCACGGAGCCAAACTTTATCTGCAACATGGGGAAGTCAGCTAATTGCCATTGTTCATCTACCATGCAAACATTCAAATATTCGTGCAAACTCGATCTATCAATAGAATATCACTCAGCTGAACATCCTAAGTGGTTGTATTCGAGGATTTGATTTATATATGAGGATATAGATTCGATCCATGCAAGTATTTCTGAAAGCAACACAACTATGGTTTCATGATGGTATATCAGACATCAACCGGAAGCTGATGAGACAAGCTCACCTTGCTAACAATGCCGTTGTCGAGCATCCAATCTGTTGGAATTTGGAATTCGTTGCAGTTTCGCATCAGGAATTCTCTCGTCCGTAAGAGGTTGTAAACAGTTCGTTCCATCCTGGAAAAGACAATGGCAGATTTGAGACAAAGCAATTTCTGATAAAAGCAATGCAATGGAAAATTTCAGGCATGGCACTAACTTTTCAGATAATGCGACCATTTTCTTTAGTGCAATGTCACAAGGCAATCTAGGATCATCCTTGTAATATGAAACTTCTGCCTCCAATTTCTTCAAATCTCTATATCCGAATGCTGCTTCTCGCAATGTATCCGCTTTCTTTTCGGGCCATTCGAAATGCTTCAGGACTGCTCTTTCATCCACCTATGCAGAAAAACAAGGATAATAAGAAGTTCCTCAAGTTTGGAACTGAGTGGCCTCTATCTACAAGCATCAACAATCATGGAAATTTGCAGAAAGTTGTTCCATGTAGAATGGATTTGCAATGTGATGACAAGTCATGCCTCGAACGAAATTATACGAACTGAGTAATCCTTCATTCATCAATTATGTGAGTTCATTCTGTTCAGGGTAGAGATCAACTTACCAGAAAGCCAAGTTCATCATCCAGCCACTTTACAAATTCTACAACATCTTCAATGTTCTGATAAACTGCATTGTTGACTTCTCTTATCAGTGAATTGACGAATTCACCTTGAGTTTCAATATCTGCTTTGATCTGCAGGAACAATCCATGTATATGAGTCAATCCAAGTATTTCAATTCATTTCAGCTATCTTCAATCTTTGAAAAACAAGCATATGAGTCAATTCAGGCTGTGGAAATTAGTCGATTAATGACGAATACTACCACATACCGCGAGCAAATGAGACGATCTGTTCTCAATCTCACCAATCATATTGCTACGAACATTTGCAACATCTGAGGCATCACAAACACCTCCATTTGAAGACTCCTTTCTCGAGTCTCTCTTCATGAGTGAATGGTAAAATTCTACGACTTGAGGTGCTCGTTGCACCACTCCGGATGAACTAGTCCTTGCTGAGAACTTTGGAGGAGGTGGAGGAGGTGGTGGTGGAGGTGGAGGAGGTGGGGGTGGGGCTGGAACTTGAGGTAAACTTTCCTCTTTGGTCCCACTTGGAATGGAACATGAAGGTCTCGGTGGAGGATTCGGAACACGCAATGCCCTCTTCTCCACATCAAATGAAGACACTATCTTATTAATCTCTATGCAGTTCCCAAATATTTGGGGTCTTTGACCCATTTCAGAATCATATTTCTGACAAGTTAATGGCTCGGATTCCTTTACACACATAAAACCATCAGATTGCCTTCTCTTAATTGATGCCAGTTCTTCCATACTGAACTTTGATCCACTTATAGAATGTCTTCTTGTTGGACTTCTCAAATCCTCAGAATTGATCCAGTTGTTCTTATCAGGACATTCCAAGTTCTGCAAATCTTCATCAGGAATAGGCCATTTCTTCAACTTCTTAATCAAGTTTAATCTCTTTGCACTGCTGTATTCTATGTAGTCATTGCAAGAGAATGAGCCATCAGACTCATTACTACACTTTTCAGCTGAGTTCATTCCTGAATCCTTGTCAGAATTCGTCTGGCAAGAGGATGAATTCCTCAGTTCGTCGCGTAAACACGAATTCACCCACCTCAGATATGCAAGTTCTTCGACCTCATTCAATCTACTCATTTGCAGACCTTCAACTTGTTTACACAGATCTTCATTTGTTAGTCTTAGTGAAGATGCTTCAGCTTTAATTTTTGCTACCATGTCACTCTGCCAATATTCAAGAGAATACAAAAAAAAGAAACAGAAAATTACAGGACGTGCAAACCACCATTTTCTCGCTAACCAAACCATCAAACAGAAAAAGAAAAGGGAAGCATTAGCCATAGAATACCTCACGAGCTTCTGCAACAGAAGCCAATTGAGCCTCGAGAGAAGATAACTTGCAAGAAAGATTCCTCTTCTCCATCTGCAATTCTTTATTTAATCTTCTCAATTCAACAACTTCCATTTCCGAATTCTTCAGCGAGCTCTCATTACCATCCCTTTTCAACGCCTCTTCATTCTGCTTCTTCGTCTTCTCTGAATTGAAACACATTTCAGCAATTTGCTCACAAAAAACATTTTTTTCAGATTCCAAAACACCAATTCTTTGATAAAGCTCATCAATGTCATTCTTCTTTGCTTCAACTTCTCTTTCAAGTTCCAATACCCTCCCATTCCTTTTAAGCTCTGATACTTCCGCCTGCAACTTAAACTCCCTTTCCTTAGACTCTTGAAGCAAGCTTCTTAAATGGTCTAATTCAAGAAACAAATCTCTTGACCCAGAAGACTGTCTTCTATGATTGGAATGGCCATGTGGGTGAACTTGCGAAGCATTTACTGAACAAGATAGGTCACCAATTAAAGATCTTTTCGCTCTAGAATGAGGAGAAACAAGTGGGTTCTTATGATTTGTGGATTCTGAGTTTGGTAATGGAATTTTCTTGCCTGTAATCGCAGCAGCAGTAGCAGAATGCAAAGCTTTAGTCTTTTTATCTGCTGTAAAGCCTTTAACAATGTTTGAACCCCATGAAGATCGAATCTTTGAAACATTACCATTGTTGGATTTTGCATATTGTGACCTTGGTGGTTGATTCTGATCAGCAAATTTCGTTGCTTTTGATTTGATTTCAACTGGGTTTTCTTTTTCCTCTCTCATTTTCTTTCAATGAAAGAAGAAACAAAGTTTCAATCTCTAACACCTTTCACTTGGAGCTACAAGAATCAAAACCCAGTTCAGTTTTGAGATCAAAATGAATGAATCGGGAGAAAAACTTCTAATTAAATAATTTGAAATTTGAAGTGGAGCTAAGAATGGTTAGCTAGAAGAAGAACAACAACAAGAACAGAAACTGAAAAATGTTTGTAAAGTGGCAGCTTTTTCTTCATGGCAGCAATTTGAATTTTTGAAATTTGAACGGCTTTCTTTTTGTTTTTTTCAAGGCTTTTTCCACTTTTTATTATTATTATGATTATTATTAATTATTTATATTATTATTTGTAGTTTAAATGCAACGGTCGTATTCCGTGTCAGATGGCCCACCGGGTTCGGGTTTGTGAGCAAATGGGGAAAAATGATTGCATTATTCCATAACAATTTATGGGTTCAAATTGCCCCTTCAATTTGTAGTCAAACTTCAAACTACCCTTAAACTTATAGTCAAAGTTTCAAATTGCTTCTTAAAATTATAGTCAAAGTTCAAATTGGTCCTTAAATTGGACCTTTCTGATTAATTTTTTGATCAAAATTTATGGAAATACAAAAATTTAATAAAATATTTTTATTTTTATTTTTATGAGGATGAGACAAAATATTTGTCAAACTGTATTTTGTATTTTTCAATTGTTTTTCAAAAATACAGTTTTTTTTTACTTTTTTTTTGGTATTTTAAGCTTATTATTTTTGTAATATATAATACATTTTTTCATAAAAATATATTTTAAAATTAATAATAAGTAAAATATAAAAGTATATTATTCTGAATTAATACTTAAAAATTATAATTTAAAATTTTGATTTGAAATATTTAAAATATATATTTCAAATATCTAATATATACTTAAATAGTATATTATATATATATATATATGATACATTCTTTAATAAATTTTCAAAAAAATTTCATATTTTTAAAAATAATTTTTGAATTCTGTATTTTTGAAAAAATATGCATTTTCGTAATTTTCTAAATATTTTTCCGTACTTTTTAACTATAAATTTAGATAAAAATATTTAAATTGCTTCTGAATTTATAATTTATCAAATAAAAAATTAACCAATTTATAAAATTATAAAAAGTATAATTTCTTTTGATAAATGTATAAGTATTGGCTAATTAAACATTCATTAAATGTATGTAATATGAACTATAATATAGTCTATGATGAAAAATTAATTATTTAACATATAGTTTAGATAAATGTAAAAATTTAAAAAAATAAAAATAAAATCATTATTTGCAATTTAAAATTTTATCATCTAAAAAATTACATATATATTACATGTATCAATTAAATGCTTATTGGTCAAAAATTATAAATTTATCAATAGAAAAAAGATATAATATATTTATTTTTTATTTGTTATCATTATTTTTATTGGAACATTCAAACAAATATATTTTTATTGATTTATTGTAAATTAAGGGGCAATTTAAACTTTTATTGTAAGTTTAGGGAGTAATTTAAGACTTCCTATGAATTTAGGGCGTAAAATTATAAATAAAATAACTATTAACAACGATTATATATATATATATATATATTCTTAAAAATGGATTTATTAAATCTCAACATGAGAACATGATTTTTTGATTCTTGAAACATAATAAAATGATATATTTCATTTTTGTTATATCACGATTCAAATTTATTTATATATTTCATATAAAATTAAACAGTTGATTTAAACATAGAATATTAAATTGTAAAGAATTAATAATTATTTAGATAGCATATTTTTTAAAAATATTTTTAATGTTAAATCAAAATTATACTTTCATAAAAATATATTGTAATTTTATAATTTTATTTATGAATTATACTATAACGTTTGTCAATTTTCATTTAAGAAAATGATAGATTTTACTTTATGTTTACAATAATATTATTATAATTTTTGAAGTTTTATTAAAAAAAACTATTTTTTTATAAAAATAAAAAAATTTTAGTATTTTAAAAAATAATAAATTTTTACTTTAAATAAAATTTCTATAAACTTAAAATAAAAATATATGAAATTTTTAAAAAATATTTATTATTTTCAAAAAATTCGATATTTTCATCAAACTTTAATAATTTTAAAATATTTGAAAAAATCCCATTTCTTGGTGAAGTTTGCAACACAATGACACTTACCATATAATAATTAAATTATTGCTCTTAGTTCCAGATTTCTTATTGTTAATTAACCAATACTAATTATTCTAAATTTGTTCTAAAAATGGCTAAATTAGCAATATTCATATTGTTAAATTTATTACTTTATTTATTTTTATTTCCATTTTGAGAGGAAATAACTATATCATTTTATTTCAAAATTTTCATTTATATGCTTGGTCAAAGAAGAAGCAGAATCACAAATCAAAATGCAATATCTAAATAATATATCTATTTATTATATCGGTAATAAAATATTTAAAGGTCTGTGACTTTAGCAAGGTCTATTGATTGAAATAAATCATTTTTTAAAATACACTGACATTCTCTTTTGTTTTTTTTTTTTCATTTTAATTATCTGCGTATAAGATGAAGAAGATTATAGATATAATTAAATACGTGTGACCACTACCATCTCTTTTTATTTAATTATAATAAGTTAGGAAATAAAAAAACTTGGAATTTATAACGTAAGTAAAGTAAATTAACTTTGATTCAATTTTAAAATATATATTAAGAGAAGGGAATTCGAAATTGAATTAGTATAATAGCAACGTACAAGATGCAAAAATAAAATATTATATTGTGATTTTAATCTAAATTTATAATTAAATTTAATTATTTTATGAAGATAAGATTAAAACATAATGGTGGGAATACATTTTATCATGGCAACACTGTTAGCTGAGATAATGATAGTAATGATTGATCATATCTACAAATAATAAAAGTGGTGTGTAGAGAATGGAAGGTGGTACAATTACTGTCTGTAGGATCATACAAGTTTGATATTCACATTACAGTATGCTTTATACGATTTGTGGTTTGATTCTATTTAAGTTTCTTTTAAATGATTTTAAGAGTAAAAATTGCATTAAATGCATATCCAATAACTTTCTAAGATACATAAAATATTTAAAGGTTAAAGTTAATGTTATAAGAGCTAAATTAGCTTTATACTAAGTTAAATAATTCAAAATCTCTCTGATTATATTGATTTATTGATTTAAGGTTGAAAAAATTCTTATGTAAATAGAGATTTCTTTACAAGTATTTATTTAATAATAAAGGTAAGTATGATCCTTAATGGAACCCTAATTAAGTTGCTTGCAATAG